>CAXKVY010011827.1:0-17113 GCA_964058915.1 Tetropium fuscum
GTGCAGCATACCTCTGAGACGGTACTTCTTGCTTATTTTTGTGAAATAAGCAAACAAAGTAAAGCCTCCACATTATGGTCAAGATATTCGATGTTGCGAGCAGTATTAAACTTTAGGCATAATGTTGATATTAGTAATTACGCAAAATTGAAGGCATTTTTGAAAAGGAAGAATGTGGGATATCAAGCTAAAAAGTCAAGTGTTTTTTCTGAAGCAGACATCGATACATTTTTAAACAATGCCCCGATAGAATATCTTCCTCAAAAGGTAATTTTAATTTATTTAGTGCATATTAAATATATGTTATATTAAATTTTTTTAGGTTGCTTTAATTATTGGCATTTCCGGAGCCTGTAGGTGCGATGAACTTTTAAAAATGAAAATAAGTGACCTGGATATTTTAGAAAATCGAATTATAATAGTGATTCCTGTCACAAAAACCTACTCTTCCCGTACATTTGTAATTACAAAATCGGAATGGATAAATATAATAAAGCAATACGAAGGTCACAGACCTTCGTAATAACATTGACTCTGATTTGGTAAAATTACACGACAGCCTTTTGGGCATAATGCTATAGGAAGTTTTCCCAAAAAAATAGCAACTTATTTAAAGCTGGAAAATGTTAACAGGTTTACAGGACATTGTTTTAGACGTACTTCAGCAACATTATTAGCAAATACAGGTGGAGACATCCTACAGTTGAAAAAGTTGGGGGGTTGGAAATCCAACACCGTAGCAGAGGGATATGTGGAGAATTCATTACATGGACAAATAAAAATTGCTAATATGTTGTCTCATGTAGAAAATCCAGAAACGTCGGCGTCTTCATATATTTCTGAAACTCATAATTTTGAGCAACACGGTCTTACTTTAACCGTTAATAGTAATCATAATTCCAATGTAACTATTAATATTTATAATTCCAAATAGTTTTCTTTTTGTTATTGTTGTTGTTGTTTCTGAATTAAATAAATGTTGAGTGGATTCTATTCTTTCTAAACCATCTTTTAATCAAAAATGACATTGACATTTCCAGGTAAGAAAAGTGACAGATGCTAGCCGGGAAAGTACTTTCCCGGCTAGCTGGGAAAGTAAAGTAAGTAATAAGTCGCTTCCCGATTACTTCAAAGGTTAGAAATCCATAAATTACTAACCGATTGTGAGTAAAAAAACTTATTCTTATTATTAAATGTCATTGTGACTTATTATTCAACTTATTATTAAATGTTATGTATGTTTTATTGTTAAATGATTAATATGACAAAAATAATTAGGTATCCACTACGGCTAACTTTGTTTTAGTTTTAATTAAATACACTTTAGTTTATATTCATAGTACTTTCCCTACAATAACATAAATATCCTAGTATTTCATTAATTGTATTTTAATCCTACTCTTCATAGCATAATATTATTAAATAATGTCATTACCACTCATATTTAAAGAACTATAATAATATTAATTTTAGTAATTTTATACTCACCATCTGAAAAAAACTATTGTTATAGCGAAACAACTGTCATGGACAAAATAAGAATATTGTAAAAATCTTATAAAACTTATGTGCTTTTTGTCATGAATTGACATTGTGACACATTGGGCGCCAAAATCTGTTTAAAGTGTAGATTGTTCTAGATGTGTAGATTCATCGCAACTCTTATTTTATCATGATTGTGACATATTATGATTTCTGTGTCACAATCAGTCATTTTTTCTACTCAACTATGCATATACCTGAACTCTGTAAAATCCTTGATGTTTTAAAGACATATATATATACCTACTGCTGGTATTCAATCCTATTTTAATATAAAACAAATGTAATGTAATATCTAATTTGAGCAGTAAAGGGTCTGTTTTTCTTTGCTACAGTTAGTACAAATTATTTCCAAATTAGCATCCATTTTTAAGTTTTACAAACTGCAATTAACCAGGCGGCTAAAATGCAAAGCGTCATTTACTTTTAAAGCTCGTTCCATTGTTTTAGGATTAGGAGAATTAAATTTCCCCTGCAAATTAAGTAGCTGAATTAGCATATCACATGGAAGAAAGTAAGACCGAGGGCGACATATAAGACATTAATGTCTCTGCAGGGAAATCAACAGAAGGAAATAAATCTCTACAAAAACAAATCAATTTGTACAATAATTCATCCTCACTGGGAGAGGTTTCTGGCATTCAAAAGTACCCCATGAAGAGCCGCATCGCTAAACCTGCAAGGGGTGGGTAATTAGCTCCCTAAGATAATGAGTTACGTGGTTCGCTTCGTATATTTATCACGAGTCTCTAGAGTCGACAATGAGTCGGTAGGATAACTACATAATGCAGAGGAACATCTCGGGAGATGCCGCCGTTTCGTCTTAAGTTAAGGGGCGTGAGACCGCCTCACAACTCCCAGCCCCGTATACATTCGAGAGCATTTGTAACGTTATGGCTGCAAGGAGTCTTTTATTAAGACGGAATATTAGTTTCCGGATGGGGATTTCGTATTTTTTGAATTGTTACGTGACAGTTTTGTTGATTACGAGGGATAGTAAGGGTCATTCTCTATTAATTTATTAAAAGATATCCAGTGGAACTCTGGAGACAAAGTTACGTCTCAGGATATCACGATGCTAACTCCCTTTGCAATGTCCATAATTGAAATACGTGACTGTCTGGACTGTTTGAAATCATCATATTGTTTTGCTGGTCTTCTTGAATACATTACCTATTTCTTGGTAAGGTATTAATTATCGCAAATGTAAGTATAATTATTACATACTATAAAGTAATGACAGGTAGAATAAATTTCATATTAAAATAAATATACACTCAGTTCCAAAATAAGTGACGCACCTAATTTTGGTTGCAACTTTGAAACCTTGTTATTTGTGAACGAATGAACCGATTTTTGATTTCTTTTTTTTGGTTGGTAGGTAAATTATCTTGTCTTTAAAAAAAATATGCTCCCACTGCACGAGCGGCGTAACGTTTACTACGTCCATCGTTTACTAATGCTACTTATCTTGCTACTTGTTCAGAGTTTATTTGAGGCATTTTACGTAACAGTCTCTAAAACTTTTTGACACTGACACTTAATGACACAACAATAGAGTGAAATAGTTTTTGTTTTTTTCTGTTAGTGTCTGTTTTTTCATAGACAATGTGATCCTACAATATATTTAATGTGAGGAATAAACGAAACGTTTCGGCAAAAAAGCTGTAATTTGGACAATTTTAGAGATAGATCAGTGCATAAAAAAACAGAATGCTCGTAAAAAAAAGCGCCTTTCATATAGAATGTAACCATTTTCGATACCATTACTTGATTAACACACAGGGTGAGTTAAAATCTAAGAAAAAACATGGGTCCAGGTTTTCCACTACTATCTAGGAGGCTTTGAATAAATTTTTACCTATTTAATTTTCGAAAGACAAGATAATTACCTAAGGAATTTTTTAAATATATATGTTCGCCGAATTTATACCGGGTGCTGTCTGAGTTATATATTTGTGGCTATTTTTAATAAAAAGTTGAAATTTGTACGTAACTATGTTTTATAACAGTGTAAGTTTTGCCTCCATCACAAATTTTGTAGCTAGGTATATTCAAATTATAGTTTTTATTAGAATTTCCATTGTTTTTCCGAATTAATCACAGCAACAGACACATCAAAAGAAAACAAAAAAAGCAGTCCCAAGTAAAAATAATAAAATATAATTTTTTTAACAATAATAATTAGTGGAAATCTTTGCGCCTCACTTTCTTGGAAGCGAATTCTTTAAGCTTTATTTTCTTTTATATTCATTTCCTTGGCTGCCTCGATGCACAATATTGATAAATTACGTAGCCTATCCTGATATAATGTATTTCTCGTTAAATGTTGCCTTAATTAACATGCCTGAATTTATTAAAAGTCTTTTTTGCCTGGCCACAGGCTCCTTTAAAAGTGGCCTGGCTCCTTTGAAAGTAATGAAATGAAGAGTTGCTATTGACGTACCAATTTTTACCACGTGAGTAGTGAATTATTATCTTGTTCTAATACAAGTAATACTAAGATAGTATTACTTATGTGGCGTATTTGTTGTTACAGAAATGCCGTTTTCAGATTATTTTCCCCACTGTATTTATTGTTAACTCCTGTGGTAAGTTTCGTTACGATGCTTGACCTTTCAGTTGCTTCCCGTAGTTAAAAATCAAGTTCATAGTTCTTGTGTTCAATTCAAGTCTTCATATATTTATTCAGTGGTATAAAAGCTTCTCCTCGAGAGATACAAACTTGCTATAAATATATACATGCTATTAATACTTGCCACGAAATTTTAAAGTAGAGTGAGGTAACTGAATTTATATAGACGCCAATTTCGGGAAGACGGAGTATAACTTTTAACATAAGACCTGCACCCTACATTGCTTCCTGAATAAACTTCTATCGGTGCTTAGATTCATTGATATTAAAGTTTACATCCTGCAAAGTATTATGTAACTGTATAGTGTATAGCGTTATAAAGGAAACTTATTTTGTATCTACTTATAGCTGAATAGGTGTTCATAAGAGTATTGCCCATTATTATAACCTTTGGTGGTACAGGTATCGTACTAGTATTATTTATATTTAAAAATAATTAGAAAAGTACAAAGAGATTGTTGTAAAGTAACAAGTTAACGACCATAAATCTAAAAATTTAAACTTTTTAGCAAGTGACAAGCAGGTAATTGTGGACGGGGGTAATAATAGACAAAAGTCACAATTGTTTTTAGACAGACAACTTTATCATGTGCATCAAAGTGCGGATCAAGTAAAAGTCTGTAAGTTGTTTTTTTGGTTAAATTATATTTTGTTCAAATCAGTCAGATCTGAATTGAACACTCAAGTTCGTGTTTTCATTGACTGTGTTAAAAACTGACAAAAAACAAGATATTAAAATAAAATGGAAAACGTTGGTAGTTACAATAAAGTAAGGTTATGCTTCAGGACATTTGGTTTATGATTATCTAAAGCCAGCTTTACACAGAAGCCTGTCCATTATTTGTGGAAATTAATGGAGAGGAAATGTATGTTGTAATGGACGTACTTAAAACGTACGGTTTTGTTGTATAATATGCCACAGAGTCTCAAAATAAACTTATCTATCAATAATTTACTTACGTAAATTATGGCACGAATCTTGCACATGGAACTTCGAGAAGTTCGTCGGGGAAATATATTTCGTGGCGTTGCTGTTTAGGCACAGGTAGGTACGTTATCCTAAGTCGACATTAAAGATCGAAATATCATTATTGACGAAATTAAAATTGGGGAAAGTTTTGCCATTGTTGTAAATTCCTCACTCTTTATGTTTTTTGGGTCACTGAACATTAATCTGAACTTTGCTGACAGGAATTTTGCCTTTTCTTTTGCAAAACAAATTAATAATTTCTCGCCTAAGTCTCAAAAACTATGGGTTTTATAGAAAAGACCATTCTTTACTAAATTAAAGTAGACAAAATTTCCTACATTATTAACGTAATTTATTTGCTACTATGGCCCATCGTTCTGCCGCTAGAGCGCGCTGGAAAATGGTCAATATCCAAAAAAGTTACAGAAATGCGATATAAGGCAATTTACGTCCGATTTCCGTGGATGCAACCCATGTTGACCATGTATGCTTTCACAGTTTTGAAAATATAGAAAATATTGCAGATAAATTAATAAAATAAACTTATAATTGCACCACAAATTCATACATCAGAAAGTACGTAGTCTAAAGAATATGGAAATTAATAAACAAAATAAAAAGAATTGTGGGTACACTAAATGAAAAACTAGAAACACTAGTAGATACACAAATCGCATTTTTGTCACTTTTTTGGATAATTTTCCAGCGCGCTCTAGCGGCGGATCGATCAGCCATAAAAAAATAAGGAAACTTTATCGACTTTGGTCTAGAATTTGGTAAGAATGGTCTTTTCTATAAAACGCATAGTTTCTGAGAGGTGAGAAACCGAGAAAGGGGCCAAAATTATAAATTGATTTGCAAAAAAAGAGGTTCAGATTCATGTTCAGCGAACCAATAATTATGAAGGGTGAGAAAATTACGACTATGGCAGGACCCTATTTCCTTTTCCTAATATGCTTAGCTTAGCCTAAAAGAGGATGAGAATGCTTTGCCAAATACCTTTATGAATGTGGAAAATATCGATATAGTCCTACTAAACAAGAAATGTTGACTTTAGTAAAAGAGTATTGTGAAGCAAGTAGAACACTTTGTAGTGAGTTTGGTCCTGGTAGGAAATGGTACGAAGGCTTTATGCAAAGGCGTCCTGCACTATCTGTGGCAAAAGGAGAAATTATGAGTTCTCAACGAATACGCGGCGCTGATTCATTTACCATTAAAGGTTAATACGCAAGCTAAGCTTCTTTTATAAAAAAAGAGAACATTACTCTCTCTTAGTTTTTCTCAGAATCCTAAAGATGTGAGACTCATAAGACCAAAGGACAAGATGGAGTCAAACTGCCTCCTTTGATCATATTCAACGGAAAATGTGTCTGGCAAACCTGAGCCCATAAGAAGATTATCCATGCACCAATTATACAGTTAAAAAGAATAATTGAATGGAAGACCAGCTTTTTCACAAATAATTTAAAGACAGTTTCTTTGTTGTTCGTGAAAACTTTTGAAAAAAGAGGCCATAGGAAAGTTGTTCTCATATATGACAGAGCTGCCGCTCATACCAGTTACGCGTTGTCGAAAACTGCCATCGAGACTGGAATTATTTTGGTAAATGAGTTTCCCTGGTCGAAGTCCTACTGGACTTTTTTAAATACAGTTCGAAAAATTTCATGAAGAAGCTTTGATATTGTAAAGCTCCAGAGATTTAGAAACCCGGAAGAAAACATTACATTAGATGGATAAATAAATAACGACGGCGTGTCACATGGGCTGCATTCCCGTCGAAGATATTATAAGACAAACTGACACAAAGTGTAACTAAAAATGTGTTAGAAAAAATATGCGATTAAAAATTCTTTAAACAAAATTAAAGAAATACGGAACAAGCAAAAGATAATTCAAGGTGCTGTGATGTTGTGATTTGGATGTGCTTTAGTGGCACATCCAAATCACAGCATAATGATGTGCCCAAATCGAAAAGAAAAGACGGGATACGCTAATTTTCATTTTTGCCTTTATTGCATTTCTGTCAATGTCGCGTCACGAAATTTTGTTAGTATACTGAGGTATGCGGCACCCGAAAAAACATTTAGAATGGAACAAATCAAAACTACCCCAAAACATTCCTGGTAAAACACAATTTGACTGGATCGCATTTATTTTCGTCCGGAATCTCAGTTTCATACAATTCGCAGGAAGTTCAATGAAATTTCCTAAAACTTTACAGTGCAATTTTATCAAACGCAGGGTAACATATGGACACGACCATACTTCCAGCGGAGTAATTGGAAATAATCCGGATTTCAATTTAACACGAACGCATTATTGGCAATATGTGATACAACTCTCAAAGCCAATGCAACTCCTGTAGTGCAACTCATCATAGAGGCACATCAAAGCGTATTTGCTTTTACCTAAACAGGTCCAATTAATAACAAGTGGCCGAGGTATGTTGAATTGTCACCCACGCAGTCATCTGAAGTAATTCCGTCATTAACCTCTGCATGTATATTTTGTATATATAATTGCCATTAACATAGACTATAGGAAAACTGTTAGGTAGATATTGAACGCGATAATACAATAAACCTTCAGTCAACCCACGCGTTGATATCATCTTTACGTGAGTATGCATATTATCGTACCAAATTAATGAATCTGAAATAAGATTCGGCTGAACAAAATTTACTCCAGGCATTCGGTCGTGTACCTACCTACCTAACCTACCTAAATTAGAAGGAAGAAGATGATTAACATACCAAAATATGTAGATACATGTGTCCCCGACTTTGTATGTGCTAATATTTCTTCTCATGTTTAACATTTCTTCTCATGTTTAACATTTCTTCTCATGTTTATAAAGACTATTTCCATCCGTATTATAATGGAGTAATAATGAGTTTTAAGTCAAATGGAACGTCAAGAAATAAATATACTAAACACCATCATAACAACATTCTGATACACACCAAGAAATAATCATTTGGTAGAAATTTTTAAAAGTAGTTCCTCAAAATATATCCAATTTTCAGGTGGGGTATACTTTTAGAAGCTGGATATAAGTTGAATAAAACTAATGTTAGAGAAAATTAGAATTACATGTTATAAGAAATAAATCAGTACTTTTGAATACAAACCTAGTACCTCACATTTTACACACTTTTATACCCAATACAAAATGTCTTTATATATTGTCATACATTATTAGTAAGTTTCCCTCCCAACAACGATAAGTTCGATCACGAGATTTAGGTAGTACTTAGTCAATAATCTCCCTAAGATGTTAAAATGGTTAGCGAAATGCAGGCCAGGTTTACTGTTGTGTCTCGGGGTTTGCGAAGTGTTCGGCGCCTTAATAAAACTTAATAAAAAAGTAAGTTGTATTTATAAGCGATGATGAAACTTTATCGTCATCAATTAGCATTTTAAGCTCCATTTAATCCAAGACGTGTATATAATCTGATTACTTAAGGGTTTTTAGCGGGGTTACCATTTATGACGGGTTATATAATGTTAGATAGCTATTGATTTGTCATAGTTGTCGATTTCAAACCCCTTCCATTAGATCACGACTACAGTGGTTCAACTATATTTATTTCACAAGAACGAGGTGGTTACTGGTTACTTACGTTGTTTTATATTTTCCAAGTTGTTGATTTGGTATATTGATGTATATGTTAGATATAGTATAGTCGAGGAAATAAAGCAAAGAATTTCCCATTTTTTGAGAAGTAATATGGATCTTAATATGGTTTTGTGCGTTCGATTCGTGAGAGCGTCTATAAATGGCATCTATACTTTTGAAAAAATGCATTTTTGCATATAAAAATATGCATTTTAGAAGTTTATTTTAGAAGTTCAGAAATATTGATGGAAAGGAGTTCAGTTTTGCTACTTGGGGGTTTTTGGGGTCGTTGAACACCAATATCATGGCAACGGTCTCCGAAGTACCTCGCTCCCAGGGTGGACAGTATAAACGTCGTCTCCTAGAGTTTTATGGGAATTCATGACATAAAGTCGAAACTCGTTACTTACTCGGAAGGTTTTTGGGGTCGCTGAACACGAATATCACGACGGCAATGGTCTCCAAGGTACCTCGTGCACTGGGTGAATAGTATGAACGTCGTCTCCTGGAATTATGTTGGATGCAATAAGGGAGATACGCGTCATGGTTTTTTATTGCAAAATAATTTTTAAAACGGTACTTTTCTACATTTCTCTCAATAATTAAAAAAGTAATTATTTTAGAGAAAAAAGTTTCGAACAAAAGTTAATTTTATATAAGGATTTAACATTTAACAAAATCGCAAAAAAAATCTCTGCGATATTTAGTGCCAAAGTTAAAAAATGCAGAAAAACAAAAATACGATGAAATATAAGAAATAACTTTCTGATCATTGAAATCCAATTGAGTCCAAATTCACTTTTTTTTTCTCTGACATACCCCTACTAATAATGAATAATAATAATTCATTCATTCATAATAAGAGATCATTAATATTATTAGTTATTTCGGATGAAATTGTATTTGGAGAAAATGAAAATATTTTCCAATTTATCCAATATTTAGACTACCGAAACTCTTCTTGATCTTATTATTAGTGAATGTCGCTAAAAGACCTAAAGTTTAATCATATTTTATTAAAATATTACACTTGCAATTGTCACATATATATATAATATAATATAATGGAAATTTAAGCAACTTATATATAATTCATAATGAATAGTGTACAAATGGCAGAAAACTCCAGAGATATGTGTCGCAAAAGCATGGGATAAAGTGAGAAATAAACTGCTTGAGCTTGATTATAAAATTAAGAGCTTGGTTATATGATTAGGAGAACCAATCGATATTTCATTAGAAGAGACTGATAGAACTAGAGATTCCATCATCCTGGAATAGTTGTAAACAGTGTGAAATTAATTTTCTATAGATCACAAGCTGTTACTTATTAATTATTAATTAATTTATTGATACTTCCTATTATTCACATAACACAAAACTAACATTATAACGTAAACTTATACGGACGGGTATCTTATTACTTGCGGAATTATGTTTTATTCATCATGCGAAAATGTTTTACAAAAGTATATATTTCTTGCCGTAATGCGTTCTCTGTCCTCTCCTGTCTTCAGATAAACGAGTTCATGAAACATGACTAAGCTTTTTTGACTGTTCGTTATCAAAAGGGCCGTCATCATCGCACCCCACCTACTGAATTAAAATTAATCATTAGCTTTATTGCATCCCTTACGTTCCCTAACGCCCAGATGGAATTACTTCGGCAAAGGTATTTTACAGCATCCCTTTGAGGCGGGAGGGTCCCAGAATTTCAATGTTTCTCTTATTCATTTCGCCAATCTCTGATTTCTTATTAGGTCTATTTTAATCTCCTGGTAGACGCACGTTTGAGAGTACCCACTGACCTTCGTTAAGTAGTATCAATTGTTACACTGCTAAGGACATTTTAATGATCATAAATTACACAGCAAGTCTTAGGATTTATTGAAAACACCTACACACTTCTTCGACAAATTTTTTGGTTAACAATTTTTGTTAAAAAAAATATAATTTTATATTTTTTGATCAATACATTAGTGAAAATAATAGTTGATTGTTTTGGAAGTAAAGGAAATTGGTAGTTTTCTAGTGAGTGGAGCTTAATTTAGGAGCGCAGCGGGTGATTCCAATTTCCAGGAGATAAAAGACTTCTTTTCAGGAGATAAAAGACGTTGTATTCTTAATAGAAAAACATTAACTGTTAGAAATTCTTGAAGGTGTTCTACACCAGCTGATCAAAACTCGATCATAACGTAAATAATAATCAATTGTTTTTATTTTTCACGCCTTCACTGAAAACCAACATTAGATACTCATATAAACATATTTATTATATGCAATTTTTTTATATACGGAATTTTTTATTTAATTTTTGAGTATCTGACCTTCCAAAACTAATAATGAGTCACACTTATCACTAAATTGTGATTGCTTTATGAGTTTTAAAAGTTTTGTGAAAATTGAAGAGTAGCCATAACTGTGACACCAAATAACAGTGTTGACATGACATGATTTTGACATTTGACGTGATCGAGAAGCGTCTTCGAGCTTACTTCCTTTAAAATCCAAATAAAAATATGAGAAGGTATATGAAATATTTTGTAATTATTGGAGGATGGAAAAAAACACACTAAGAACTGAAGAAAATGTGCTACTAGCGTGTTTTGTAAAAAGGTAAGATATTTGTAGGTAAGATATTTGTATTAATATTTTAGTTTTTTATACAATGTCTCATTATTTTAGGCAAAAGCTCTTAAGTCAACATGGTCTACATATTCCACTGTTTATCAACTAGTTTTTTATTAAACTATTTTGTTAGTATAAAAATGGTTTTAATTACAATTTCTTCAAAATCTTATAATGTGAGAATTTTTTGTAAATTGGAAAATAATCCAGACAATACCTCTTTTTCTATTAAGAATATTACTAATCTTCAAAACCAACGACACCTACGAATATTATTACCACAGTATGTATTGCAATGGCAGACTTCGAAAATATAAAATTTTTTGGAGTTCAAAATGTTTCGCTCAAAATCGGCATATAAGCGCAAAATTTCATTAGGAACATAATTTCTTAGTGACATTTTTTGAAATATATATAACTAAGAGCATTTTCTAAAGATTTTTTTGGAAAATTACAATTAGGTATCAACTTTAAATTGGTGCATTTGAAGTTGTTCTGGAAGTAGAAGTGATTGTTAGCAATATATATATATATATATATATATATATATATATATATATATATATATATATATATATATATATATATATATATATATATATATATATATATATATATATATATATATATATACATATATATATATATATATATATATATATATATATATATATATATATATATATATATATATATATATATATATATATATATATATATATATATATACATATATATATATATATATATATATATATATATATATATATATATATATATATATATATATATATATATATATATATATATATATATATATATATATATATATATATATATATATATATATATTAGATTTTAAGAGAGATAATTGTTATGTGGATAGAGTATATTAGAGGTATGAAAATTGATAATAATCTGACTTGAAGATACTTACTTTATAATGATTACATTCGTGTAGATTTTTTTGTTAAGTGGATGCCAGTTCACCATTTACAATTATAATTTAATATTCATCTGTAGATCTGTATGTAGGGGAAAGGTGGATACAGTGGAACAGTGGGTACACTGGAACACTTGTGTGTTTGCTGCTTTATTTAAGATTGAAAATGTACCAGTAGTGCCATCTTACGCCCATTGGTTGAAGAATTAAAACCAGCCGACTGACAATTATCTGCCCACTGAATTTATTATTTAGTAACGGCTTGACTGCTAAGTGGTGTGTATGTTTTTATAAAAGACTTTCCATATTTGGAACGTTATAGCATATTGGAAATAATTTTTTGTGTTGTTTGTGTACATACAGTTAATTTGAGGTTCAAGGATAAGTTGCAGGTATGTTAGGGCATTTTTATAATGTTAATCTTTACAAAAAAAATCTCTTTACAATATGGCATATATGGGTACACTGAAACATAAAAAGCTCCACTGTACCCGACAGTTCGAACACAAGTGTTTCACTGTACCTATGATTATGATTTATATCTACATAGTTTCATTTATACCAACAAAATTAATTTCTTTAGAAAATGCCGTGACAAAGAAAAGCAAAGGAAAGACTAGTGGGAAATATTCCACCGGAAATAATGAAGAGAGCATTAAGAAGGATGGAAGAAGGTCTAAAACTTAGAGCAGCTAGCCGAGAGTTTGATATTCCTGTTACAACACTTTGGCGATACTGGAAAAAGACTAAAGGAAAAACAGAAGAGGAGAAAAAATTATTACATTTTTCACCTAATTATCAGGTTAATCGTGTATTTAGTGAAGAGCAAGAAAAAGAATTTAAAGCCTACCTAATTTTTGCTAGCAGGATCCATCACGGACTAACGACATGAAGCTCGACTGTTGGCTTTTGAATTAGCCCAAAAAAATAAACTGAAAATACCTTCGTCATGGGCGGATCATAAAATAGCTGGTTCTAATTGGCTAAAAGGATTCAGAAAAAGGTGGCCCGAACTTGCAATTACAAAGCCTGAATCCACAAGTCTGGCCAGATGCACAAGTTTTAATCGCACAACAGTTAATGAATTTTTTAATAATGTTGCAAATGCATTTCAAAATATTTTGGACTTGCATGGCGGTCTCATTTATAATTTGGATGCAACTGCTCTTAGAACAGTACATAATCCGCCAAACGTTTTGTCTCAAAAAGGATTAAAACGAGTGGGACAGGTTACTTCAGGAGAACGAGGTGTTTTAGTAACGGTAACGGTTTTAGTAACGGCCTTTTTTTAGTTGTTTCATAAATGCTGCTGGAAATACTGTGCCCCCTTTTTGATATTTCCCATTTTGATAAGCCTTCCAATTAAAAATTCCAGGACTGCATCTAGAATCACTCTTATGGCAAAATCAGGAACGATATCTCGGAAAATAGTTGGAACGTCTTTTTCGATGTATATAGTAACTTGTTGATTTGGAAATACCTTTGAAATTTTAGCAGGATACAACGAGAACTGCTGCAGAACGATCTAGGACACTGCCTAGACCTTCTAATACGACTCAGATACTATTCAGTATATTTTATCAGAACAAGTCGTACCTCAGATATTGTTCTCTTTTATATAGCGTTTACAACAACGGCGTTAGGTATTTCTCGAAAAGCGCCGCGACGACGCAGTGTTTTCATCGCTCCACCGCAAACCGGTCGCAGACTCAGGTGTATTATCAGAAGGCCTATGTTTGCTTACCATCCCACTGAATTTTGTTTCTTTCCGCCCTTTTGCAAACAGACCCATTCGTATTGTACCTATTGCCTGGCATGTGTCACATAATTCTGGTGCTTATATACTTAACAAGTCGAAATATACCAGTACTTGGATCTTGGATCTTAATATTATTATTTTACGTAGGTAGCGAATACCGCTAAATATATAACCATGCAGAACTTTAAAGAAATAAAAACTATTTTTTAGTTGTCCCCTATAATATTTATAGAGGTAATTAATGGATTGAATTTTAATGAATGTTTTTTTTTTGATAGATAAAACGCGGATGTATCGTATTTATACATAGAAACCTGATAGCCGTAGAGATAAATTAATATTTTTTATACAAGTATAAATAAGAGGTCTGCTAGGCTATACACCAGTGGCAGCTCGTCATATGATGCAACTGAAGGCGCACCTCTTCATACTCTCATATTCTGTAATTATTTCTTTTGTTATTCTTTACAATTTTGCTACTTGTTAAATTAAATAAATTACAACGTTAGTAAAATAAAAAAATATGTTTTAAATCAGTTTTTCAATTTTCTCAGTAGGTATTAATTTTGGAAGCATATTACCTTATACTTTTTTTTACTAAGAACTGAAAGAAAATGTAGATCTAAAATTTTTTTAAAAATATTACTTTTTTCGTTTTTAAATTTATGATATTGAAGAGATGCTTTTGACTTAATTTTTATATTTTTTCAGAAACTCTTCTCACTGATTGATAACCCTTTAAAATCTTAAGAAGATGTCAAAAAATCATTAATTTAGAGCACTTAGTTTTGAATATAACCACGATAAAGGGAGACGCTGAAAATGCAAGAAATTTAAAAAAATCATAATAACTGAAAAATGTAGCTGATGGCCATTTATTATATTGGCTAATGCAAAAAATGTTGTTTAGTTATTAGTACTAAAATTCACGAAGGTTGTGGCGTTGTGGCGTACCCCTTTCAGCTACCACGAGCCGTCACTGATATACACGCGAATATTATTAAATTAATGCCGCTTTACCTTTTATTAATTAGCCATTACAAAATTGAAGGCGCTTTTATGGAAATGGTATATTGAGCAACGTGTATAGCGAATGAAGATTTATTATAAAAAGCGGTCATTCGACTTTAATGAAAGTTGTACCTACGCCATCACCAGTAGAAATATACCTTGCGATCACTCACAGGAGCAAAATGGAAATTCAAACATTTCCACTCCTTATTAGTTATCACTTACGTGACAAGTAATTAGCAGTACTCGAAAAGATATTGTAGATTAAATAGAACTTTTTCCGTTGCCAACATTGGGATACCACGTAATGAATGTTAACGTCTTATTCAGAGAATGACCAGAGGCGGAACACACCAGGCTATTAGACATCTGACATCTTATAATTTTATATTTTCCCAACTTTCTCTAATTAAACACATTCAAATAGTAATATTACGTTACTGTAAATTCATTCCTTGAAATTAAATCCACTATTTACACAAATAATAACAAGAAATTAAAATATATATTATAGATAATTTTAAAGTAGATATTCCATCGGTTAAAATGAACTTGCATAAAATATTTAAATATAAAAAAGCAACAATAACGTTTTCCGTGCTTTTGTTCTGAAAAATATAAATATTTCAGAAACTACCTGTTTCCCAGATTCTAAAAAAAGCATGCTTATTCAGTGCAAAAAAATGTTTGTACCGAATTTCATCCTAATTTAATTATTGTTACGAGAGGGAAAAAATGAAAACATAGAATTCGGTTTTCCGCCCTTTTCTCGGAAAAAGTTACAATATCTTGAAAAATGCCTTAAATGCCTTATATAAATACTTTTATATTTTATATATTTTATTGTCTACAACTTTTATGTAGGACGTTTCATGCTAGGTGGTGTGATCGCCGAAAATCGCAAAAAACCCTTTCCCTTTTTCTCGTGTTTAATTTCAATCTTTTCTCTTAATTTTTATCCTTTTATCCTTTTAATATTTTTTTAACATTGAAAATCCGCTTTGTTACCAGCTTATATATTTTATCAAAATGTAGATGACTTTAATACAAGACATATACTGCAGTTCATTCATTGTGTAAATAATGTCTGTAATAACAGTTTTGAATTTTAACATAAACTATATAAAATAAGGATGAAACAGCAGAAAAACTTACCTTATTATATTCAATGAATTCTTCTTGCAGCTACCTGCAAATAAAAAATATCTTAGAATGTTGTAAAAATGCATGATATGCTAGCACTAAAATCTCAAGATACAAATTCTAAGTCGTATCGAACTTTATATCACAAAATTCATCATCCATCTTGGAGCTGCCATCTTTAATTTTTATTCTGATAAAAAATGATCCGCTACCCCCGAAAACCCCGATATGGGTACAAATTTTGAGTCTCATCGAACCATAAATTCTAAAATTCGAGAGCCATCTTAGAGCCGCCATCTTGAATACCTATTTAGTTGGACACAAAATTCGTGATCAGAGCGACCCCATGATATCCGAGATCCCAATTTAGAGCCGAATAGGCCATATATAGCAAACATATCCGCCATCATAAAGAGGCCATCTTGAATATTTTCACAAAGAATTCGGGATCTGCGAGCCCACTTCCCGAGACAGCGATTTTAGGTCGCTTGTACAATTTTTTGCCGCCCGATCAAAATTTGAGTTTAGCTTTTCAACATCAAATATAATGAACCTATTCTTCGACTTCGACTTCGACACAGCGACGAATATAATACAAATAACTTGCTCGAAAATTTTAATCTCTATGTATAATATTATTAATTTTCAGATCTTAAATGGTAAAATTCGAGCTATGTATACGCCTATGTAGTAAGTATTTTAAATACCTCAGCTCCTACCTATACCCTCAATCATTCATAACGTTAGAAGCAGTTACTGCAATGCGGATGTTGGCCGAAGACTGGATATGAACACCTAATGAACAGTCAAATAATCACCGCTGGTTATTTTACTTCCTTATATTGGTTTAACAAAGAAGTTGT
>CAXKVY010011828.1:0-12554 GCA_964058915.1 Tetropium fuscum
AACTTGAGCATCGTATGTAATTTTACGTGCATATTTACTTTTTCTAGGTTATCGTTGAGACAATTGTAGCCTGTAGCTAACTTCTTGACAACAATCGTCCAAACTGTAAATTGGAGCGATACCAGTTTGTTTAAAAAATTCTGGAACATTCATTTGTTTTCCAAAACTAACTCAAATTGAGTGTAGTTATGGTATGCGCTGGGTGTGGTTCACAACAAAATCAGTAATAACTTGACCAAACATCCCAATCTGCATGTGATTGTTCTATATACATTCGTAAATATTCATTTAGTGTTCTATGATATCTTTCACAGCCACCTATGCTTTGGCTATGAGAGGCTGTAGAAAATTCATGTTCTGTGTTTAACAGCTTGTTTAGATTTTCAAAGACTGAATTTATATACTCAGTTCATCTATTGGTACATATTTCTCTAACTGGGCCGTATATGAGTATGAATTTTTCAAAAATTGCTCGAGCTATCGTCGATGCTTCTTAATTAATGATTGGTATTATTACCATGTATTTGTTTAGTTCGCACTGTATAACAGCATACACGTTTCCTTGGTTTAATTGTTGAAATGGACCTATTGTGTCAATTGTCATATACCTACAAGATTATAAGCAGCGAAACGCGATATAAGTACTTTTGTTTCCAAGGCACCGCGACTTCGCGGCCACTCCTTTATATATATTTTTTTTAATACTACTTGCATTAGTTCGCTGTGGTGATTAACTTTGCACAGCTTGCGTATATTTCCTTTTGAAGGATAATTTAATTTTTGACTTTGACATTACTTTTTGAGAGATCGAATTGTCATTGAATTTTTCATGCATTTTTATTGTTCTAATCAGTGATTTTATTTAAAATAATAATTTGCGTTTAGTTCACCTGAAGTGTTATTAATTAAACTTGTGCTTGCCACGTGCCTTGACCATTAGCCCTAACCTTAGGTAAAGAATCACCGTTGGTAAGAATTAAAAATTATCTTTATTTCAATTTGTCTGAATCCTAAGGCCTCCGAACGCACGCCCTACGTGTTCTGAGCTAGTTAGGACCAGCGCAGCGGCCTAAGATTTTCCGCTGGTGGTGCCCACTTATTTCTAAATTTAACTTTTTTAATAATAATAGTAATTACATAATTGATTAGCTAATTTATTTATGATTCTGGAGACGGGGCAAAAGTAAATCTCCATTATTGATTAATGGGTCATAAGTAAACACAATACACACTATGGAAAAAGCTATCTGAGGAGTCGGGGTAATCACCATAGGTACCTTACAGTATGTCTGACCTTGACTTTGTTTAACTGACATTTATGACATTTTTTGATATACCTCGCTAGATCTCGACATATTTTTCCATACGTAAAATAATTTTAATTTTTTCAATAACCACAATGACCGCCATACCTATAGTGGGGTGTCAGGAAATTTTTCTATAAGGTCATTCGTTTCTTTTGTATCACGAATTACTTGTCTTGGCTTGCACAATATTATAGATAAATTATAAACTCAAATCTTTCACATCAACTCAAATCTCAAATCAAACGTATTTCCCTTTTGTTTAATTTCATGCAAAGTATACTTTCTAAATATTTCATCATTCAACTATAATCTTAGTTTAACGAAACCACAATTAATTATCTAATTCTAATGATCGGTGCCACGATTTCGTTAGACATACTATATCTATCTTATTTAGAGTAAGTTCAATTTCCTGCTCATTTTTTTTATATTGTATGTTTTGCTGATATATCCTGAATTCAGTTCCATTATTACTATACATACAAATATTTTTTAATTGCTAATCACTATTTACATTGTATCCATTTTTTTGTCTTTGAAGTTCATTGGTTTTTTAAATAAAACAGGGCAATTAATATCAAAAGAGGAATGATTAATATCAAATTCTGTTTGTAATTAAGAATTTGCATCAATAAAAGTTGATACATTTTGGGGTTTCACAGAAAATTCAGACTCGGCCATATTCGAAATGAGACAATCCGAGAAAACATGCAAATGACACACAATATAATAGAATATAATAGACACCTGAACACAATCATAAATTTATTAGGCGTCGATCCCTCATAAAGATTGCAAAGCCATAAAATAATTTAAACCTGCCTTTTTTTCCATTAGAAGGAATTGCTCTCGTAGAAACCACCAACGAAAAGAAACTCAGAAAGAAAGCAATATTTTCTTGTAAATGTTTAATAGTAATGAATAGTAGGATATAAAGTTCGTATCGATTGAATCTCTGGAAGTCAATAACGGCATTTGGGCCGTTTATTTGGTCGGTATGGCAGAGCAAGTGTGAAACGGGGATCATTTATTTAAACCCTATTAACTGGCAGGTAGATATCATAATGAAGTGGTTAATATTTGATGGGCTTTATGACACGCTCTCGTCTCTATACAATGGCTGATTTAGCTAAACCTAATTTAACATAGTAGCAAATTGAACATTATAATATGTATTATAATTACTGTGATGAAAGTAATGGTATTATCAATGTAACCAATTGAAACAATTTGCGGCGTGTGGGATTTGATGTAGTGTATCTTTGATTATGTATAGTGTTATCTCATATTTAATATAACCTCCATATTGCGTTGTACAATTATATCAGCAACATTTCGTGTCAAAAATACAGTAGATTACCACTCAGTAAATTTCTATACAGGCTGCTCTCAGTTAAGTGCGCACCATTGCGTACTATTATTATTAAAAATGGAATAGTAGGTAACTAGTAGCACATTTAAAACCGATTAAGATAACAAGAACTGTTTTTGATTTTGTTCTTTTGGACAAAGTAACATTTTTAAATGGAATGCCTTGTATATTATAGATACTTTTTGCCTACAAATAAGATTTTTTTAGTAACCCCACAAGACAAAATCAATTGGGTTCAAATCCCAATTGGACCGTGGAGGCCATTGAACGGAGCCATTTATTCCTATTCATCTGTGATTTAAAATTATACGCACATGATATATACACTGCGCAACTTATTTAACGCACAACCAAAAAGTTAACTCAAATTTGACGTTATGTATTTTCGACAATTTTTGTTCGTTTTGGTCGTTTTTTTTTAAATTGTAGGTTTTTCTCTTAGGAATATCACTCTCTTAGTTGTTTTGGTAAAACGAATGATTTTGATATTATACCAGGTGCTATAAAAATGTTTTTTTCCGAAATTTCAAAACATCCTGTGGGCTATACAAGGTATTGCAAGTTATTACAATTATAGCCAATTTAAAGCCTCATGTTTTTTCTACATTTTCTTTTTTTATTCACTTGTTTATCTCTGTTACTTCATAAAATATACAATTTTTGAGTTGACGTGATTTTTATTAAATTTATTAACTTTTTTTTTGTCAAGTGCTCATTATTTATTACTCATTATACTGGTTCAATGCCTCATTTTGCGTTCTGTTTTCCTTGATATCTTATAATTTATTGAGAGATGCAAGGTGTTTTAGAAGAGAAAAAGGTCTTAAAAGGACAAAAATTCAAAAAACATACCTAGAAAAATGGATTGCTTTAATCAATAAAACAACGAATAACAGGAAACAAAACAAAAGTAAATAGATAATTAGTATCTGGTGTTTCCACCCCTTCCGCAAATGACCTCCCGACATCTTTGGTTCATACTTAAAACCAAAGGTTCTAATTAGGTTCTGATCTAGGCCATTCCATAATTTGACTAGGCGTCCTTCCAATTTTTGTAAATTTTGGGGTTGTCGTCCCTCACTTCGTAACCGCCGACCGATAAAATCCCAAACATGTTCAATGGGGTTAAGGTCGGGGCTACGGGCTACGGGCTACGGGCTAAGCCGCATGTGCGATCAGGATCGACTTAGGTTGGTAAATTCTAACCACCATTCAGTGCAGGAATGAGGGAAACCTGGAAAACCTCGTTAGTTAAATCTTGGGAATAAATTACTGAAAATTTATTTCGCACCAATGCGCGGTATCGAACACACACTGCTGCTAGGTTTGCTAGAGCTAACGCGCCAACCGTTCTACCACCGTCCCCGTCCTCATATGTCCATGTCTTATATGTCCTATATCTCTTATGTCATTTTGAGTCCCCCATTTTTATATTTGCAAAATAGATTGTGGAATTGTGGAATCTTAATTCAAAGACTCCACAGCGTTAAAAATACCTCTGGGTCTGATTTTTGGAATTGTAGGCCTCAAAATATCTAATAATTGCAATTTCCACTGCCTCACTAATTATCTAGTTCTTTTTATCCGTCTGTTAGGACAAAATGTCACACTTTCGAACTTCTCCCTAGGTTTAAAACATATATATAGTATTCTACTACACCCAAAGAGCATTTTCGGCATACATATAAAACATATATTATATTTTTCTAAATGGGAGAAAATCATTTTAGCATATTTGACAAATTATATTCAAAAACTATAACTCGGAAACTAAGTCTAGGCCCTTAATCTCGCTTTCAGGGAATCTTTATGTAACTGTTGTCTTTATATAACTTTGCAAAATTTCATCGACTTGCAATGGGATTCAGGAGATCTTCAAATTTCTGGGTTCCCTGCAACCCCTTGAATCCATTTGCAAGTCGATGAAATTTGGCAGAGTTATTGATAACAATTATATAAACATTCCTCGAAAGTGAATTTATGGGCAAAAGCTGCCTTCCTGAGATATTTTTTTAAAATTTTCTTGGTGCTCTAGGAACTTGTGAATCCCTTTGCAAGCCGATGAAATTTGTTGATGAGAGTTGTTGATGACAATACTGTAAACATTCCCTTAAAGCCAATTTATTAGCCGACGCCGACGCTTGCTAGGCTCCCTATGACCCCCCGAATCCGATTTCAGTCGATGAAATTTGGCGCAGTTGTTGAACAATTATATTAACATTCCTTGAAAGCAAATTTATGGGCCAAGGCTTACTTCCCGAATTATAATTTTTCCAAATTTTCCGGGTTCTCTACGAACCTCTGAATCTCTTTGCAAGTCGATGAAATTTGACACAGGTGTTGATGACATGCAATATTGTCATCAACTTGCCTTAGAGCGAATTTATTAGCTTACTATACACTTACTTCAGGAGTTATAATTTTTTTAAATTTTCTGGGCTCCATGCGACCTTCTGAATCCCTTTGCAAGTCGATAAAATTTGGAGCAGGTATTGATAACAATATTATAAACATTTGCTGAAAGTGAATTTAGATCGACACTTAATTCGCGAGTTTTAACTTTTTCAAATTTTCCGGGCTTCCGACGACCCCTTGAATCTCTTTGCAAATCGATAAAATGTTGCATAGTTGCTGATAACATTACTATAAACATTCCCTGAGAGCGAATTTATGGGCCAACACTTACCTCCTGAGTTATATATTTTTTAAATTTTGTCTCCCTATGGTCCCCTGAATCCCCTTGCAAGTAGTTGAAAATTTGGCACAATTATTAATATAACAATATTATAAACATTGCCTGATAGTGAATTTATGGGCCTAAGATTACTTTCCGAGTTACAATTGTTTTTTAACTTTTCTGGGCTCCTTACGACCCCCTGAATCCCATTGCAAGTCCCGAGGCATTCTTCTCAGGTTATAATTTTTTTAATTTTTCTGGGCTCCCTAGGACCCCCCAAATCCCTTTGGAAGTCGATCAATTTTGGCACAGTTATTGATATCAATATTATAAACTTTCCTTGAAAATGAATTTATTGGCCGAGGCTCACTTTTCGAGTTAAAATTTCTTCAAATTTTCCGGATCCACTATGACCCACTGAATCCCTTTGCATGTCGATGAAATTTGGCACAGTTATTGATAACGATTATATAAACATTTTCTGGAAGCGAATTAATGAGCCGACGCTTACTTTCCGAGTTATAATTTTTTCAAATTTATTAATTCTCCACTACTAATTCTTTTTTACTTCTACTGATTCTTCCATTCATTACAATTTAGTTTATGTTCATAGTACATTCCCTACATTCACTTGAATTTCCTAGAATTTCGTTAATTGTAAATATCTTTACCACTTATATTAAAATAACTGTAATTATATTAATTAGTAGTTTTATACACATCATCTGAATAAACTACTGCTAGTGAAACAATTGCCATGAGGAACATAAAAATATTGTGATATTCTTATAACACTGAAGTGTTTTTTGCTATGAAATGACATGGATTTTTATCAAGTAGAGGCCAGTTCTATTAATTATACACAGCAGTATTATTAGTAACTGTTGATTTTAATATAAATTTATTTCTGAATTATGTAGGTATATATTCGGCATCATAAAGCATAATTCAAATTCTTTGCAGCGTTTGAAATTGCATTTTATTAAATTATTTTTACAATTATGTGAATGTTAAATAAATTAGTACTTTTAAAAAGTTTGTTCCATTAAAATTTAAAATAGCTGACATTCATGGAATATAATCTGAACGAGGAAAACCTTTATTTTCTATTATATCAAATGAATAATTGAATTTAAGGCCTGTAATATAATACAATTCATCAATGCATTTAATTTTGAATTTTCATAATTTTTACTGAAATAATATTCATAGGGCTACAAAATTACGAATATATTCAGATTTTTTGTAAATTATTCATGTTACAACCACAATATAATATTACTCAGCACTATCTTCATATATGTACCGAGTGAGGTGACTTACTACCAACGTTTAATTTAGCTTCGAATTTAGCCTCGAATTTAGCCTCTCGTGCTATTCCGCTCTTTAGTGGTCAGCACGTCGAATATATAGTCATTCATATGTTCATTTATACATTACATAGATCAGATTGTAACTTTTTAATAAAAAATTCTCCTTGACGGAAAAAAAATAATGTAAGGAATGAAGCGCTGCAAACGACGATACATTATTTTAACTTATCTGTACTGGTATTTCGTCTACATGACAAGTCAACTCGTCAAGAAGTATTTCACATGTAAAATATTATCGTTTCTTCTTTTATGTAGATGTACTAACATGTCTCCATACAAATCAGGTATGTACTTAATTCTAATGCCGCTGCCGCTTCGCAGTAATGGTAGGCGTCGATATGCACTATCCCTGATAGATATTGATATCTATAATCAATTAAACTGATTTATATTATATAAATTGTAATTATATACATTTTTTAACGATTATTTAATTTATCCAACAGACACTCATTATTCGCAGGCATACATACAAATATAGGGAAGAATAACACACACGTGAGTTATAAGTCACAATACACTAGTAAGTAATGAATTATAAGTCATGCCATTTGTTCCAGAAACAACCAAGATTTATTTACAAATTTATATAAATTACTTACATACATTAATATTAAGATTGAAGCGCAGTTTGAGGATTCAGAAATAGTTAAACCTTATATGCTTCCAGTACTTGAACTGGACATTGTTAAAACTACAGCTCGATTTGGATCACCCCTGCAGTTTTTTTGCAATATCAATTTTATTGTAGATGTAATCTTCTATATATCTTTCCGCAACCGTTGCAGACCTCCATCTTTCATGTCCTTTTAATGTTGTAATGTTCGACCCTGGATTTGCCAATAGGTATACATAATTTTACTGGATTGACTAGAAATACTTCCTGCATTATTATAAAACTGCGATTTTTCTTGGTCTTTATATCAGGTATAGTTACATACAAATATTCATTAAGGCAAGGATTCCCTTGCGTTAATGAATATTTTTCACACTCCAATTAGTCAGTTCATCACATCTTCAAGCTCCAGCAATCCCCATAATTAACGCTGTTTTCATGAGTAAAAATTCACCATGACTTGCTTCTTTCAGAAACTTGTTAATATCATTGTGTTTAAGAGTTTTCGATTTCTTTGGCTTGTGATCTTTTATCATGGTTTTCAAAAAACCTTCGCGGAAAAGAGGTTTCGCTAAATTAGATAACAATGTTTTTGAAAGCTGACTTGAAAGACTTGACTTAAACATATCTGGCCAATAATGATGATACCACAAATTTGTTGTGTAGTTCAAGAAAATAAGCAAGCAAAATACTTTCATTTATACCTATAACATGCATAATTTTCATACAGTTCATGTGGCCGCCTCCGCATCATCAATCATTTATTAATCAATAAGTTCTCCCTTATCCATTTTTATTTAAAATATGGTTAAGTACTACATTGCTGCTCAATAGGTCGGAATAATTCAAAATTTTAATGTAATTTTGGATGCATACCTATATTTTCTGAATAGTATGGAATATCAAAATACGGTTTTCAGGACGTTTTTGGAAATTTCATTGGTAATAAATGGTCGGAATATCATGTTTGTATCGTGCTCAAAAAAGAAATATATGGGATATAAACCTACAAAAAATCAAACCCCTACAAAAAAATCAAAATTTCATTCTTACCGAGAATTTCTTGGACCATGGACCATGGACTATGGACCAATTAAAAAAAAATAAGATTACCAAGAGCCTCCTAAGCTACCATATTTTTTTCGACATATCTAGAATTAGGTTCCCGCCACACTCAAATTTTGCCATCAGAATAAATCAGGTTAAATCTGCTCTCATCGGTGAAAAGACAGTTTCTCCACTCTTCACTACAATGCAAGCGGTTGCGAACTCACGCTAATCGAGCTGTCCGACGACGGGGAAGAAAGCGTATGCATTTTGCTCGACGTTTGGATCTAGAAAAATTGTACATTTAGGGTATAAGGATTTCAAAGTGGCAAAAAAACAAAAATAATCCTTCAATCTTTTAATACGTAAATTAAATTTCAAATCAAAATTGATAAAAACTTAACTTTTTTTCGGTACAAGTAGTACACTTTCAATTTTTCCATTTCACTCACACTTTCACAGAGCCCCTACATTTTCAAGTCATAAGTAGGAGAGACACACGATTCTCTCTTGTATACAACTTACCTGAAGTTGTTGCGATTAATCGTTCTTCTTATCGTGCGATTTGAGACTAAAACTCTGGTTTGGTTCCGAAATGTATTATTAATTGTTCTCTAAAACTTTGATTCCTATTCCTACGAATATTTCTTATCAAAATCTGCTCTTCTCGAGCTCCAATTATTTTTTTTTCGCCCTCCATGGTACAAAAGGTTAACATCACATGTTTCAACAAAACCACTTTTTTAATCTGTGAACCATACGCCATATATCTTAGTTTGTTGCATAAAACTCTCAACAGGCGAATACAATTTATCATTTCTTTTATTGTCAATTGTGACATTATATACTTGTTTATATGAAAATTGTACAACATTATTCAATCGAATCTATCGACGTGAACAGTATAAACACAATATTTAGATATTCTGCTGCTGCATTACCAAATGTCAAACAAAACATTTTTTGTTTCTAGTGGTGATTTGATATTAAAATTTGATTTTTTGTAGGGGTTTAGTTTACACCCCATATGCGAGATTTTACGCATTTTAAAGTTTAACATCTTCTAGATAAATGTATGCCTAATGCTTTTATTTATCAATATGTTCAAATATAATAGAATCTAAGTATAGTAAAGGAATAGTAAAGGAGGTAGTTATTTTCTATTATTGTCTGTTACTATCAAAACTAATTTCACATAAAAATCTCACTATGAAAATAGTAGGTATTAATAATAAATTAATATAAGTGGTCATAAGTATAAATGACCAATTAAATAAACCGTACAACATTCTGAAGAGCCTCAATAAAGGCGAAAGAACGTGTACAACTTCTTAGTTACTCATATATATTATAACGAAATGTAATAGTGGTCTTATAAATTATCAGAATATATGAGAACGTATAATATAATTCCACAAACGTAACTAACAATATAATGCAATATTTTGATCACAAATAATAGGATAAATATATTTCAAAATTTATGAAAATATATATCTATATAAATTTTATACTTTAATCTCATATCCAGCCGAATTTATGTATAGATGTTATAAATATAGATGATGGATAAATATAGATTGAACAAACAGAATAATAAAGATGTATAATAACATGTAAAATAGTAGGTAGGTAGGTAGGGCATATTTTGGAAAAAAATATTTAATAAAATCGAGATAGTGGTTGGGAAGGAAATGTTTGAAGTTTTTTGGAAAAATTAATGAATTAGACATTTTTCGAAGTGACGATAGAAAAGTAGGAAAAAAGCGGATGAAGATTGAGTTGAGAGGAGAGGGAATTATCAGAAATTGCTAGGAAGGTGTCAATTTCAGTAATAAGTTATTGGGAGGGGTGATATCAAGGGAGCGATACCTGCCAGAGATTCTAGACTGGAGGAGAGACAACCACGATATAATTGGAGGATTGGGAGATCGAGATGTACCATATGCGTGAGTAGCAGTGGCAGATGGCAGTCTGAATGTTGGAGTTGTGCACGAAGAAAGTAAAGGTACCTAGGTATTCATTTAATAAAAGCGTAAAATGTGCAAATTTGTGTATGTATCGTACAATCATCGTATAAATAACAATTGGGGGTAGATTAGTAGGTAGTTATTAAGTAAGTAGTTTTATTATTCAATACATTAACTTTAATTTTCTATTATATTTGTTTGGTCTTTATTTATTTATCTATTATTTCGTAAAATTAAATATTAAAACATATTAAAATTAAATAAAATGATCATAAGCGTGCAACGCTGAACCTATCCCTAAGATAGAGTAAAAATTAAAAAATTAATAAAAAATTAAAATTATTCTAACAATGTAAATTGCCAAAAGCAACAAAGAGATAAAATATTACATTTATATATATGTATATATATATATATATATATATATATATATATATATATATATATATATATATATATATATATATATATATATATATATATATATATATATATATATATATATATATATATATATATATATATATATATATATATATATATATATATATATATATATATATATATATATATATATATATATATATAGATATATATATATATATATATATATATATATATATATATATATATATATATATATATATATATATATATATATATATATATATATATATATATATATATATATATATATATATATATATATATATATATATATATATATATATATATAAATGTAATATTTTATCGCTTTGTTGCTTTTGGCAATTTACATTTTTTAGAATAATATAAATTTTTTATTAATTTTGTAATTTTAACTCTATCTTAGGGATGGGTTCAGCGTTGCACGCTTATGATCATTTTATTTAATTTTAATATGTTTTAATATTTAATTTTACGAAATAATAGATAAATAAATAAAGACCAAACAAATATAATAGAAAATTAAAGTTAATGTATTGAATAATAAAACTACTTACTTAATAACTACCTACTAATCTACCGCCAATTGTTATTTATACGATGATTGTACGATACATACACACGAAACACTAATTTGCAAATTTTACGCTTTTATGAAATGAATACCTAGGTACCTTTACTTTCTTCGTGCACAACTCCAACATTTATTGGTGCTGCAAACAATCACAAAACAAGGAATTCTATAATATTTCTATATTATAGAATTTCTTGTTGAATACCAAACGCGCTGCTAACTTGACCCTAATTGTTTTATAGATTTTCCTACCCCCCTCTCATTATTGATCACCACTCTTCCTCCTGCCAAGAATTTGAGCTGTCCCTTTCAATTATTCTATCACAAAAATCCTCGCTACCTATAGTTATATTATTAGGTAAGTGTTATGCGCGTTTTGGTCAAGTAGCCGGGCGTGAATTGACCTGACAATGGCATCTAGTGGCCTACTACGATTTATACGCCATCTGGCGATGATACAGCCCGCCTGAATGAATCCTACTGCTGGCCAGCTAGAGGAGCCTTAATTGTTCTCCAAATACGCAGTTCTGTCCTTTTCAAATAGCCGCAGTTAACAAAGAAGGAAGAGCATAGTCAGGAAGCTGTGGAGGTCGTTACTGAATCACGGTCGTCTGCAACATACGCCCACGCAATTACTATGTTATTCTGCTTATATATAATAATTGGCTTTGATTTATTTTATGAAGGTCTGACTTTGCCCTCGACCTAAAAAAATAGGTATATATAATAATGTTTCCATGGATTTTCTGTTCACTGCTAAAAAGTAATTTTGTGCATACATTTTATGCTATTCTAGTATTATTTCCCTGTATGTGTTAAGCAGCGTTGATCTGTGAATAACTTTTTTGCACTTTGAACTGGAACCCTGCTTTTGCCAGAATTCGTACGGCACATTCAGCTAACTCGTGCTTTTCACTTATTTTTATACGATGATTGTTTCACCAAATACCTTTGATTGCATTGTACTTTGGTTTGTGTAAAATAAACAGAGGCATCTCGTTTGGGGGGTTCTTAACGATTTTTATCAATAACTTTTTCTATGATATAAATTTATTCAAATCAATAGGGGATTAAGAGTCTACATAAAATAATACATAAATAATGGACTCTTAATAAGAGTCGATAAGATGCATAGTTTTCGAGAAAATTTGATTTAAAATAGATTGGCTTGGTTCTGCTGGTTCTTCGATGC
>CAXKVY010011829.1:0-20939 GCA_964058915.1 Tetropium fuscum
TGACAAGGGCTTTGGGGCACAATGTGACAGTGTCACAACCTGCTTCATACTTGGTTCTTATATTTTTGTAAACAGTATGTTCTATTTAAGATCGACAGAATGAGGAAATACAAAAAGAAAACCTCAAGGGGGACTACACCTCAAGATATATATGATAGAGCTGCCGCCGAAGTAATAGAAAACAAGAGAAGCCTTCGTAGTGTTGCTTCTGATTTCAGTATTAACCGGATGACTTTGCAAATATATTGCAATAGAATAACACAAAATGGTAAAATACACTATGTGATCCATAGTTTGCTTTTTAACCATTCATTTTTAGGTCCTGAACATTCACGACACGTTGGTTACGTACGTAATAGACAAGTTTTCTCTGATGTAATGGAAAATCACTTAGCAGAATATTTAATTGAACAATCAAAAATGTTACTGGATAGGGCTGGATAGGGCTGATAACCTTTGATGTAACTGTAACACTCGGAGTAGTTTCCACAAACACCAAAACACTTTCACTTCGCTCGACGCGCGTTTCGCCAACCAAGTTGGCATCATCCGGAGACGATTAAAACTGTTTTAATCTGTGAGTTGTAACTGTGAGTTTTAATCGTCTCCGGATGATGCCAACTTGGTTGGCGAAACGCGCGTCGAGAGAAGTGAAAGTGTTTTGGTGTTTGTGGAAACTACTCCGAGTGTTAATCAAAAATGTATCTCGGGCTGTCGACGAAAGAACTCCGACTTGTAGCCTATGAATATGCAAAAAAGAACAACGTTAAGATGCATATTTGCTGGGAAAGTAATAAAATAATTACTCCAGTCATTAAAGGACAAAGAGGTTTTTCCAAGAAGAATTACAACTGACTAAACTAATGTACCAGGGCCAGGGGTTGATCAGACATATTATTACCCCTCCGATATACGATCGACTCCAAAAGCTGAGGAACGCAAAACCACAACGAAAGGACGGAAACGCCGAAAGGCAACTATCTAGAGAGATACTCCTAATATAAAGGAACTTGAAACTGAAGACCAGAAAAGAAAAGAAAAATTGTTAAGAACAAATGCGAAGAATAAGGGTACGAAAAGGAACTTACTCAAATCTAAAAAAAGAATTAGCGTATCTAGTTCTGATGAAGAAGAGACGTACTGTTTATATTGTTCAAAACCATATTCAGTTTCGCGCCCTAAAGAAAAATGGGTAAAGTGTACCAAATGTGATAATTGGGCACATGTGGCGTGTTCGGCTGATGGTGAGAACCCATTTTTTGTATGTCAGCATTGTGATTCGGATGATGAACTTAATTAACATGTTCTTCAGTACAATACATTTAAGTTTGTTTTATTTGTCACATATTACCCCAGTCAGTGTATCAACCAACCCCAAATGGGGGAAGGTTGTTACACTTCACATGAATTGGTAAATATAGGTTTATTTACGTGTATATTGTTTTTGTTATTTGTGTTATTTTTTTAATAAATAGCCGAAACCCAACCATAACATGATCTTTTATTAAAAAATCTGCATACCCTTTAGTTAACTGATCGAAAATTCATAACTTAAAAATGGCAGAACCAACCCCGCTCTCCCCTACCACTGGGCACAATTGAGCAAACATTAAATACTGACAGTTGATAAGGGAACGTAAGTCATTTTTAGGGAACATAAGTCATGTTATTTAACAATGAGCACAATTGGAAAACTAATGGCACAATTGAGCACAAAACGAATACTATTAATGACAAAGAAGATTATTTAAAAAACCAAAAGTAGGGGGCTAACTTGACGGACCTGTCGATAATATCATGCCCGTCACCAACATAACTTATTAAAGGGAAATTAAAGTTAATATGATACTAATAATAGTATATTTTGTTTTTCACTCGTATTATAAAAAGATGATTTGCTACATTTTGTTATTTCATGTCATACAATGGTTCTGATATATTTTAAAAGAAATAAACGCAAATAAATGAAAAAGCATGAATAGGGGAAGCAGGAAGTTTGAGATTCCTAATTACTCCACCCTGCAAGTGGTGCTGTTTATACAAGAACGTGGTATATAAATCAATTACACCAGAGGAAGAATTGAAAAGTTCAATTAAAGAGGGCTATCAATCAGCAAAACGTTAAAAGTTATAATACAAGTTATGGAGCTATGCTTTTAATTACATTCTATTGCGACTTGCAGCTACGACTCCGAATGAGCTTTTACGGAATAACAGGCTCCAAATTTGCAATTTAATGTACCTAAATTAATGGTTGTTTAATAATTAAATACTTTGTATATTTTATGGTTACGTCAGCGCCTAATTAAAGAAATACTTTCTGCTTTTACGATAAATGGGAATGTATTGTGCTATTTTCTTAAGGGTGGTGATAAATTCATAGGAATTCTCAGAAAACGACAAATAATGGTTCCAATACCTTCCAGCTGCTTGTTGATACATCAACTGTGGATATCTATAGACAGTTTTACTTAGGAGACTTTGGGCTTGCTGTATGCATCGGTTTATGTGTGTGTTGTAGCAGTCTGGTATCTCGTATAAATGCTTGTTCTAATGTCTGCCATTCGGTTTCTCTTTTGTTGCTGCCAGTTAGTCTAATTAATTTGGTTACTATGGTGTTAATGACAGAATTTAAAATTAAAATAGGATTAATGGTGGTGGTCTTGATTTATTTTTGGGAACCTACGAAAGGAATATGAGCTAAACCAGGAAAGGAATCAGGGATATCTATGATTTCCTCAATCACTTTCTATGCCACCTGAACAGCATGCATCCTTCTATCAAGTTCAAATATAATATAGAGGCGTATATAAATGCAAAAGCAGACATTTGACATTTTTATCGAAAGTGAGTTTTTTCTATTTATGGCTTAATCATAAGTCCCACGATTGGAATCTGAAATCCAAAGATGCAAAAGTAGACAATTTAAAAGATTTTTTCTTCATGCTTCAAAGTTTAGACTCAAATGCACAAGCAGACATCTCTATCATCGACTTAACTGCAAACGCAGATATTTTCTCTTAACCACTGATATGCATTGGATTATGTCAGCTGAAGTATAATAACGACATGGCGAATGTGAATATATTTACTATTGTGTCTGGTGTGTGTTTACTGTTTTATTCACATATCTTACAAAACAATAGACTAGTTAATTTGATCTTCCACTATCCTGCAATTATGTATGCTCCAGTACAATAAAACAGTACTACAAAATGGATGTACATCAAAATGGATGCTCAGTACATGGATGTACGTGAATGTCCAGTGTAGTGTAAAGTACATTGTTTACAAGGTATAAGGTACAGGGTACAGTACAGGCTGCACAGTCTATGAATGCCCAGTACAACAAAATGGATGTATGTATATATATAAATATTATATATATATATATATATATATATATATATATATATATATATATATATATATATATATATATATATATATATAGTTTTACAGATACACAGGAAGATACACTTACCAGTGCTATATCTGGACACACGGAAACGAACTACTAAGAAGTTATACAAGTTCTTTCACCTTCATTGAGGATCTTCAGAGCAGTGTACGATCATTTAATGCTACAAACCCAAGATTACTTTTCACAAGAAAATAAAATAATATATATATATATATATATATATATATATATATATATATATATATATATATATATATATATATATATATATATATATATATATATATATATATACTCCATCGTAACAACGCTACAACAGTTAGGCAAAAGGTATAAAGCAGGTCGCCATGCACATCTTTTCTCAAAAGAACATTAAATCTAAAACAAGTATTAATATCAACAAGTAAGTATGTTAGCAAACTAACAATTTTGTGTAGAAAACTAAAATAATTTAAACAAAAATAATAATTGATCATAGTTTTATAAACGAAATTACGACAAATCCAGTACTTTTAGCAAAAGGAAAAAATTAAGAATCTACTTCCGCTGGTTGATGAACCGGATCTATGTTAAATATTTCCTATTTCATGTAGCTTCGTCCACGTTTAATCGACATTTCGGCATATTTTTTTTTATTTTCAATATTGCCGCGTATCACAGGGTTCTAAAGCATCCAATGGTGATGGTATTAGGTATATAAAATCAGAATAGAGCTTTCCTGCATGCCGTGTCTGAATGGCCATTCCGCACAGCGCAGTGTCTACACTACGTAATTCGGATATAAATGTATATGATAGATGGTTGGATGGCAGAGGTGCTGTCAATATCGGCAGTTTAATGTGCTTTGCTAACTAATCAACACATGTAGATAATAGCGCACATTAGTAGTAATGGCCAGACATGATTACACACTGTGAAGTATTTTACTGATATGTGAATAGTGATGGCAAGCCAGATATGCGTTATGGATATGCAGAGGATGTAAGGCTTGCCATAACGCAGACATAGAATCTAAATATAAAGAATGTATATTCGAAATATGTTTCACTCTGACTGAATATATCATTATCATTTGCCAAACACTGTGTAGACATTTAAAAAGTTCCATTTAACATGTCCATAACAAAGTTCTTCTTTCTCGAGGTAGTGGGTGCTAAAGTTTAAAAGTAGTAAGAGTAATAAAGTAATTGAGCGTGTATTGTGTTTTTAATTGAATCTAAATATAGTGTTAAATTAACATCAGAAGTGAGATCGTCCTTGTGCAATAATTTAAACAATTTCGTCTTGAAATATAAGAATTATGGATAACTTGGCATCTCGCCGCCATAGTGTAGAGTCCCATGTAGACGTAAAAGAGGCAAATAGTGAAAAGAGTATCGAGGAAGGACCATCGGATCCAAAGCGTGCAAAGGTATCATGACAAGAGACATTATTATCCTTAATTACAGCCCAATAATAGTCACAATTATCAGAATTACCATACAATATAGAAATGGTCTCGGAGCCAACGCCTGTACCAAGCTAAGTTGATGGACCTATCGCGCAAGCGCCAACGTCATCATCTACGTCTATTTGACAACTCGACCACGTACACGAGCACGGGCACGTACAATATCGCATGCCTGAAAGACGCCACAAAACAAAATCTAAAATCATAGTCAGTAAGAGTCAGCAATGTTCTATGAACCTAAAGCCTAGAGAATTGTTGATATAACGCTCGTAGATGTAAACATCGAAGTTTTGACAAATAGTTCAAGACTGCACACAATAATAAACAGACGTGATCTAGGAAGTCTCATAGGAGGACCACCTTGTGATGCAATAACTAACCCATTGAATGCCAATATCTCGTCGATATTTTAGGGCACTGATGCCGCGCCGCCGAGAGATGGTGTTTTGATCAAATCTGACGTACCTATGTGATTTAATGGTGTTTGGGTAACATACCTACTGCTTCAAATGTTGGTACATAAGGTTTAATATCTGTTATGCCAAATGAAATATTACTGTTGAAGTTATTTTCATAGTCGTACCAAGTGATCTAATGCCAGGAAATTCAGACGGTATTATCGGTTGTTATTGGCTAAAAATATTTGCGTATTGAAAAATGCATCTTGAATTACACTATGATCTATCCAATATTCCAAAGTTGCTGATGTTAAGAGTGCTCTAGAAGCTGATACGTCAGGAATAGACGAGAATTTAACTGTGATAACGATTATGGCATTATCACAAGTGTGAATAAACGTCAAACGAGCCAAGCTGTAACATTCATGTTTTGAGGAATTTAAATAGTAACACATATAATCATCTCAATGAATGGCAGTGACTGAGTTCCTGTCTCAGTAGTATCTTAAAGGTTGCTGAAATTGTTTGTTTGATATTTCTTCCGATGTCGATAAACATGGTATCTAATAGTTTCTAATGTGAATATTTAGACATGACCAGCTCAACGTCTTTGAGAAATGCTATCGTTCAAGCCGTAGAAATCGATCGTTATCGACATGTATTTAATATTTAACCTACGTAAATATGTTCATAGCAACAGTAAAATGTATTTTAATTTTTGATTTCAGTATTACATTGTTGACAGAATGCCCTGAAAAATATATACCCAAATAAATGAGGCCCCAGACCCCCTCCCTACCGCAACAAAATCATTAGCTTTTGTTAACATTAGCAAATGGAGAAGTACCTCTTAACCTGAGTGAAAAATATAACAGTATCAGAGATAGCGAGAAATAACTTAGCCATTAAAAGTCCTTCCTGTAATCTGGAACCTCCTGCAAGCACATCTAAATGTGCGAGTGCATGTTCACCCGCTATGTTAATGTATTTCCCAATGGCTTACCCTTTGTACCTTCCGTTGCTCCGCGTTTAGCACCAGCTATCTAGCCCAGCTTTTGTGTATGGAATGCATTGCACTTTATATTTAAATTCTGTGACGTAACAGGCTATATTGCATATTTTAGCATAGATGCCTAGCTGTAAATCATGCGCCATTCGATGCACTGTAGTCCCCTGTTCCTCATATCTGAACGCTTTCATCCGATTACCCGCTTATTATGGAGTTAATATATGGTGGCCCAAGGACTGGAAATCTCCCTAATCAAGAATACTCCATGTATGTTGTTATATACTCCATGTAACTGGAAAATATTAAGTATCCCTTAAAACTGGAAACATCATTTCAGAATAATGTAAAATGTAGTAACTACGTGACTCAGGGAAGGGGTTGATTTCTCAATAAAAAGGAACCGCGTGTTTCATCATTTATATAGACCGAGACCTCCATAAGACAGGCCGGAAACAAGACTTTGTGACGTCATGATCCTATGTTTACCTCTCTTTAAAAACTCGATTTCGTATTTATCTGAAATAAACTTATATAAAAATAAATATTTGATAGGCTTGAATAGAAACTTCAAAGAATAATTCCGATTATTGTTTTAAAGCACCTCTTGTTAAGTTTTTAAAGATATTCGCTAACCTCAACAGAGTCGTTTTCAGAAGAGTTGGTAAATTGTATGAACAAATCTGAATTTGTAGTAATATATATTAAACGATTTTCATGACCATTAACAAATTTAATAACAGAATGTGCACAATATACGGAAATATAAAATAGTGATTATAATACTGAATAATTTAGTTTAATGTCAGACAAATTAGGAATCTTTCCTGAATAGAAATCAATATTTTCAGACATGTCAAACGAAGAACCAGCTTTTTCGTCTTTGTCATTAAATGAAAACTCTTTTAAGACAAATGTACCAAACTTTGTCGACTTTACTCTAAGAAGACTTAAATTTTTATTTTTTTTTCTAATTCAAGGACTTCAAGGAATATAGAAATAAAAAAATCTCTGAAATTTTAAAAAGGAAATAGATCAATTTTTTCTCCTTAAATTTAAGTAAAAAGTTGTCGAAATTTAATACGTTATCACTGCAAACCCATTCCTGAAAAATAGTCTCGTCCTGATTTGCTAACTCATGTCGCCCTTCGTCTGGGTGTTTGCGCTTAACAGGTGATTTTTTGAACAGTGAACAGGTGAACAGGTCTTATAGAACGTTGATGCAGGAATATTGAAGGAATATCGTTTTTTGTAAGTTTTGGTTTCTCTCTAGGAATCTCCACTATAGAACCACCGACGTAGAAATACCGACTCGGTATTGACAAGTTGATTATTAACTAGGAAAAATGTCTCCAAAGATTTGGCGATTCTGTGGAAAAGTAACAAAATTATATGTAGATTTTAAAATCATCTTGATTTTGTGACTCAACCCCTTTTTGGTAGTGTAATACAAGCGTTAATCTTAGTCTGTAAATGAGCCTCGTAATATTGAAAAAAAAATTCTTAAGTCCATAAGCAAAGGGACAGCACTCCTGTCCATCACACTAAAGTTGAACAAAAACGTATGAAGGGGAAGGGTGGTAAAATATGCAACAGAAGCTTCTGTAGAGCTCAGATCACTTCTTTGTGTACAAAATGTGACTTCTTTGTGTACAAAAATAAGATAAGAACCTTTGCAATAAATTTGTTAACAGAAAACGTGGGGATAGCTGAATCCTTATCCCGCATTCTTCCCGTTCGACTCTCATGTGGCGGACTTTAGTCATTTACAACATCCGACCATTTTTCTTTTATTGAACGATTAAAGAATTTTTTTTGTATACACCTTCTAAAATACTTGTACAATTGGTAAATTAATACCTGTTTTATCCGGTCCAAAGTGACGTCATGTAAAAATTTTTATCATAACACATGATTCTTTATTTCATCATTATATTACATAAAAAAATATTGGTCAATATTAACTTTTGTACACAGGAAAATGTACTTGTACCGATATTACATACATTTACTTAAATCCGTGACGTAGAATTTCCTATTAGGCCTAGCACGGACGTCTATGGAAATATCTGACTTCTATAGACCAACACGGTCTATAAAATAGAACACCAATGGCATGTCTGGGATTCATTCGGGTACACATAATGAACGATCAAAGAAACTAGGAATACTCGTTGATAATATGCTCATGACGTATGTTCATGCTAGTCCCGTCCGGGCTCTAAGATTAAAGTAAATCACTAGCCGCCATGTTCCACCTCGGTCATGGCGCCCCTGGAGGGCCATGATCCCAGTCTTCGTGCCGTGTTTCACAATGAAAAAATATTTATTTTTAATTGCTCTCATACTCCAGACTTGGAGAATTCAGCTATGGAATGGCTAGAGCATGCATGTGAAATGTACGCCATTGGCCAGAATTGATCCAGCGTATAACTAAATTATGAATTCCGGCTCAGTGCACCTCGGGACTCCTACTTCCGGCGGCAATCAGCAAAACCGGATGCTTGGCCAGCATCCGCGATAAATTTATAATCGGCTAAAATGGCTCCTGTATTAGGATCGGGATTTGCGTGTGGGAAAGCATGTTGCGATCCAGCCTGTTGCTAATACTTCTACACATGAAGCGGGTTTTCGTTCAGTCCATCATTTCCTACATAACATTATTTTATCTTCTACAACGTGAAACTTGAACTTAAAATTATAGACCTCTTAGAAATTGGTACTTCGTCACCTTCGTCTACTGCATTATTTTTCTTATTTATTTATTTTAGGCAAACTATCTTCGGAGGCTATAACTTCTATATTACATTGAAACAAAGATTTATTAATACCATAACCAAATTTGGGACTACATTAATCATTGCAGCATCCGTCATATATTATTGTATGAGATAATTTATTTTTGTTGTTTACCAGTCACTTCATTATGTATAGCCCACAAAATTCCATTCTCACAATTAAAGGAAAACACTTACCAGTTGTATATCTGTACATATATTAGGGTGGTGCGTCCGTATATGCATTTATTTTTTTTGTAAAAATTTTAAATCTTGTATGTAAAAAAGTTGTGTCTTGATAAGAAAGGGAAGCTGAATTCCAATGAATCCCCACCAATGTATCCAAAAATAGAAAAAAAATAAAAAGGAAAACTGAAAAACCTGTATCAATAAACATTTTTTATTGACGAAAAGAGAGTTGGTTTTGTTTTAGATTTTTTGTCAACCCCTTTCACCTCCCCAACAGTATAAAAAATAATTTCTCACTGAGGAAAATCCAATATTATCATGCTTTATGAAAAATGTATTTATTAATAATATAAAAATTGCTAAATACAAAAGAAACGTACCTACTAACAGTCTTAGATGGTCCAAGAAGCGCACGTATTGACCGCCAATCCCCCCTTTCTCCCTCACCACTAATTCCCCGTTATCAAAAATCCGTAACGTTTTGTGATGACGGAAGGAAGAACATGTAGTTCTAATAGAGGAACCGAATTCCAAATATCTTGGACCTATTTCAGCTCTAACTGGATCTGCAAGGAATATTGTAAAAACTATGACAGATTTCTTTCCATCGTCATCAATTTCAACAGAAGCTTTAGAAGAAGTCAGTTGTGAGGGAACTAGCTCCGATACGGGACACAACAAGTGGTCCTCGTGGTTTTCAGAGATCTAGATGACGAAGGAGCTTTAAGCAAGTGTGAGAAGGTCCTGTTGAGCAGTTTCAAGTAATTAATTCTGCATTTCCTAAAATCTCTCCAAGCGAGTTAGGGACATATCAAAAAGATTTGTTTGATATCTGTCAAGTAATCATAACTGGTACATGTTCCGAAGGCATGTCTAAACGTGATCCTGGAAGGCTTAAAAGAGGACCTAAAAGTTATTGTTTATCATGTGATGTCCTGTGTTGTCTTAAAATATTAAAAGCACGAAGGAGTGAGGCTCTTTCTGACAGTAACAAGCACATTCGAAGGTATACCGTTTCCAAATTTAACTAACGCTACAAAGTAGTATGAGCTTTTTGCCATATAAAATATTATTATACAGAACCCCCCATTACCAATGATATATCCTAAGAGCAGTTATGGCAAGTTGCAAATGAACCCCAGCCTTCTATAATTTCTCACTAAAAAGTACCCTTCACGCACACAAGCTGCGTCAAGGGCCGTCAAGCTAGTAGCTCAAGTTTCCAACACAGTGTGTTATAAAAACAGAAAAAATGGTGTAATCAGAAGTACACTTGAGTCCAGAACTACATTGCCAAAATTTGAAACCAAGAGAGATTTCAACTACAAATAAGTTTTTGTATAATATATTTGCTACATATCGTCGCCTCAGGGCAACAGTAGGATATGTAAAAAAATTCTATTATAAAAAAAACGCAGTTAAAAATTTAGTGAAAATTCAGTTTTTTATAACTTTTTAATTTTTTTATGAATTTAAATGGAATTTTGGTTACTATCATAGTTACGTATGATTTATAAAAATAAGCTAATAAAACAAAAAAAAACTGTAAACAGTTAGAGAAAAACTAACTTAACCTACTGTTGCTCTGAAAAATAATTAATATTCACAGATATTTGCTAGATATCTTAGTGTATCTCTATGAAAATTTAAATATTTTTTAGTTAAATCTATATTTTTTAAACTCTAATTAACTCTTTCTTATCTAAATGCAGAAATTATGAAACTGTTAGAAATTAGTAGGTAAACTAGTTTAAAAGTTTGAGCTTGTTATTTTAACTTTTCTTGTTAACAAAAATGTAAAAGTAAATACACGGAACAAGAGAATAATATCATAAAAACAAACAAACAATAGTTTATAGATTTTTCTTAAAAAAAATAAAAAATCAATCGGAATCATCATTACTAATTATAGATGATGATATCAACGACAAAAAAAAATTGTGGTGTTTCTTTGGTATTAATTTATCATTACACAAACTAAGTAAGTCATTTTTTTTATTAATAGGTATTGGCGGTGTTGTGTTATATGCAGGAAGTAAAGTCAGGCTTCCTCGTTGGGTTCTTGTTTTTTTTCTAATATTTATAATGTTGAATTCTTCTTGTTGGTATGAGGTCTTGTAGAAAATTTTGTTTGGTTCACCTTTCTCCACCTTAATTATTTTAATTTCGTTAAATAAAACCTTTTTCATTTCGCCTTTTTCATTTATATTCGCCTTTTCATTTATATTAAAATTTGTACCTATTTTTTTGTTTATTTTTTTCCAATCAATGAAATCTTCGGTTGACATTTCCTTAACTTCGTATGGGTTTCCTTTCTTTTTAGCTGATTTGGCAATAGTTACTAGTTCAGATGGAACATAAATCGGACCATTTTTCAGCACTCGTGTTCTTTCCTTTTCCATACAAGAATGCATTGAATCACCTTCGTTTTCCGTATGGCCAATTATTAAGTATTTATGGGTAATTTCTTCTATATCATAGTTTTCTACAGTGTACAAATACATCGTCATCAAAAATTTATTCTTGTTTTGAGCTGTGCAATTATCACTATAGAAAACAACTTTCTTTCCTATGCCATATTTTTTTAGGTACTCAAAAACGCATGTCGAAATTTCATTGGCTCCCCGTTTAGCCTCCCCCTCGTGCCACATGTAACAAAAACCTAATTTTTTTGGTATCTTGAAAATTGTAAAATTAAAAGCGTTAAGTTTACTTTTATAGTAAAACGTTGACACATTTCCATTAGGTAACGGCGTCACAGCTTGCAGATCGTAAGAACATAACATTATATTGTCATCTTGTAAGGCTAAATTTTTATCTTTTCCCTTTTCTAAACGAGACAAAACCTTTTCTTCATTGTGTTTTTCAATATCATCTTTTTTGTTCTCTTTTTCTTCATCATTTAAATTTTTAAAAACTTCACAAACGGAGCATAAATCTTTTTTTGGATTAAAAAAACCCAAATTAAACTTCGTGTTAAAAATATTTGTGTAAAAATGTTGCTTTACGAAAGTTCTGTTATTTTCTATACACTGATCCTTGTAGAGCTGGTACATGATGCATAAATTAAGTGATCCTTCCAAGAACTCTCTTTTTGTGGTAGATCTACAATAATGGGACTCTGTTTTGGGAAAACTATTTATATGTTGGATTACACCTGCAATCATATTTTCATCCATTTGATTGGTTCTGTTTAAATGTGTACCCCTTTTTTCTTTTTCCAAAAATCCAAACTCATTTATTTTTGTCAATACAGTGGCAATAGCACAGTTAGATATATTTAACGTATGTTTGAAAAATAATTTACATACCCTAATTTTTATATCATTAATATTAAAAAAGTATGCACATGTAAAGGTTTTCTTCTTGTACTGTTTATCAGGTTTATTCAATATTTTTTCAATGTTTCTAGACAAATACTCTCTTTGGAGCGACCTGTCAGCAAGCTTATAATACGCTTTGAATAATTCTCTTCTATCAATTTCGCTATTTTTTTCGGAACATTTAAATGAACAGGATTCGCCACGAGCCTGCAGGACAGATTTAGCTTTGTGCACCTTTCCTAGTCTCGAAACATATTCTTGTCCAGAATAAATTTTTTGTTTTTTTACGTTTCTTTTCCATAAAGCCTTATATTTTAATCGTTTCCTACTTCTCTGACGCTCATTATTGTCCTCTTCCTCAACTGTTTCAATGTTATTATTTTCAGCATTTTCGTTCTCTATTTCTACATCCCTTACGTTTGTTGTACCACTACCATCTTCGAAATTTTGCATGTCATCATCATTCAATACAAAATTTGGATCTTGCACGCTATCGTCTGATGAAAAATCACTTGCGCTTTCCTCAAAACTGTGCTGGACATTATTTGAGTTATCATTGATTCCATCAACTTGACTTTGAGAAATGGGCATTGCTACAAGTTCCTCCAATTCACTGTCTCTTACTTCTTCTAACAGAGTATCATTTTGGCTAACCACAGTCAATAATATGTTATTAGGTGGCATTGGACCAGATGAAAATGGCACTTCATCTTCTCCATTAAAAGTTTGATTGTGTAACCACTGTGCTACACGTTTATTCTTTTGATGGAATTCATCATGTAAACTTGAAGTGGATGCTTCGGCCTCAATTTCGGAAACTAAAAATACATATTATAACTAATAATAGTAAAATTTAAAAAAACTGATGCTAAAACTAGGTGTTTATATTTTTATTAACATGGCAACACTATACATTGTTTTCTACAACGAGGTCTACAACGTAAAAGTAATGGATGTATTTAAAAAAATAAGAGGTTACTATTTCCACAAAGTAGTAGAAGCGCATAGAAATATTTTGTTCCCACTAACCCCCTATTTAACCCCTACGTGCTTCTACTAAAGACTGAGAAAAGGGGCACTGTTGTAACATTAAATTTGAATATTTTATACTAAGTATAATTTTAAATCAGCTAACATAATTTCTCAACAAAATAATTAATGATGTGAATACTTAGGCCTTAATTTCACGAGGCATTTTGTCATAATCAATGTTCAAAGTTTTCAAATGCACGTCCCCTTATGGTGTACGTAGGTACATAGTAAAAGAACCAGCATTTAAAAAAAGTAAAACACTGACTGCTTGCATCTTACAATGTCGCATCTATTACACGTGTATGATAAGACGCCTCATGAGAAACTTTATTTTAACAATGGAGGCAAAAGCGCCAATGATTTTACTTACCGTTCTCTTTTTCTTCCTTTTTATCCCCATTGTCATTGGATTTATGTGCCAAATAAACTAAATATTTACTTCTACTAGTTATGTTACATGTTTGTCCATTTTTTATTTTAGAGATATCCATTTTTAGACCAAAAATAGATATATTTACAAGATCCCAGCAACAATTTCACTAATAATTGTAGGTTAACTGACCAGCAAAACAAGACATATTTCGCATTTGCGCAGTAATTTGAATGAAACACTAGGATATGTGTATTATAACTTAGTGTTGCATTATTTATGATCAGTTTAACAGAAAACAACTAGTGGAACACTAGGATATGTGTATTATCCTAGTGTTGCATTATATAAGGTAAGTTTAGCGTAATTAGGCTACACAAAGATAAGTAATTTTCTGAACAATATACATTAGTTTTGTCATATCTTAGTGTTTCACTGAATAAAGGCTTTCTTTTCAAATTAATTGATACAGATATCTTAAAACTGACTTTTTTTTAGATATCCTACTGTTGCCCTGAGGCGACGATATATTGTTATTAGGTGCCATATAAAGTTTCTTTTATTATCAGCGCATAAAAATACGGAATAAAGTAATTTATATCACTAATTTTAAATTTTGACAATGAATCTTTAACTACTTAAATTAATAGCTATTTTTGTAACCAGTTGGAAAAAGTACTATTTTGTATAATGAGCAGAAAGCGGAAAGAGCGCTAGCGAGTGACGCAAAAGAATGCCAGTTACACAATAGCTATTTATGTAACCAGTTGGGAAAAGTACTATTTTGTGTAACGAGCAGATTTCTGCGGAACGAGCGCTAGCAAGTTCCGCAGAAGGATGCGAGTTACACAAGATAGTGTTTCCCAACGTGTTTCATACAAGATGTTTTCTAATTTTCACCAATTTTATATTTTATGAGAAGAAAATTATAAATTTTATACGGTTAAAAATAATCCAGTGGTTAACGTGACAGATCGTCACTTTCATAGCTTGTCAGGTCTAAATAACCTACTATGTAATGAACTTTACATAACCAGTTGCCTAATATTTTACTTTTCGTAACTCGTTGTGAAAAGTAAGACGTTTCCTAATCTCAAAGGGTTTTGAAAAGTCTCATTTTACATGTCAAAATTAGAAAAAATAATGTTTCCCAACGTGTTTCATACAAGATTTTTTTAAATTTTTACCAATTTTTCATGTTATGATAAGGAAGTCTAAATTTCATTGACAGCATATCACTTTCATAGCTTGTGAATCCCATAATTGTCTAAATAATCTACTACTATGAATTGAACATTACAAAACCAGTTTCGAAAAATTTTGCTGGGGAGAAACTTAAAATAAAAAAAAATTCATTTCTCTTTTTAATATACACATTTAATTCCTACAGGGCTGTCAAATATCTTAAAAACAGAAATTTAAATTTTTATATTTGAAGTTATATTTGAAGGCATAATCGATTTTTTAAAATTTTTTTATCAAGCCCTTTTTTTTATTAAAGCACAACTTTTTCAAGAACAGGCATTTCAAATTTCTAAAACCAAAAATGACGCACCACCCTAATACATATACGGAAACATTTAGAAGTTGTACAAGTTCTTTCACCTTTATTGAGGATCTTCAGAATAATCTACGATTTGTTTAATTGGTTATTTAGACTTGAATTTAACATTAATACTTACTATTCTCATAGTGACCTTTTTATGTGAACCTGAACATATTGATATATAAAAGCACATTCTGCACATTTTGAAGATCCTGTGGTTTAGACAAATTCTAAAGGCGATGCAGTTAGATAAAAGTAGAACAACTATCAGAGTATTCATACCGACACTCAATTTCAAGGTTCAAGACTACTCGGAAATAATGAACTGAATGTACTGTGTCATTTATCTCCTCCGCCATTTATGAAACATATCAGTGACGATGACATTAAATCACATGTTGAAAGTCACCCAGTCCCTGATTGGGATACAACATGCTTGACATTCGCATTCCCAGTTTACACACATGCAGTTGAACGATGTGTGACACTGGTGACAGAAGCCCCAGGAAAAGTTTGCGGAGCTATGTCTGGAGATAGTTTTATGCGAACGACTGTGCTGTCAAGGTCAACCATGTCTAATTTATCCCATAAATCAGATTTCAAAGTACCTTCCTAAGAAAGTGTTAAAACTTAGATGTTCAATATGACTTTCTAGGACATACGACTCGTCACACAAAAACTTTCTCTTTTCAATAAAAAAATATTTTTATAAATATCACTAATGGTCTAAAATTTTCGTGGTTATAGTATATAAAAATTTGAGCTATTACATTCGGGAAGAGTGTAACTTCAAAATGTTAAAAATTATCGTAAAAATCTGAATTTTTCCAAATTTTGGTAAACTTTTGACACGCGACCCCAACCAATTTTATTTCTTTTCAATTAGCAACTTATCCACGGCATTACGAGAGGGGAAAAATTTGAATTTTTTAGGCACACCCTAGTGAATATACAGTTTTGCATCTAAGTGACCCGTGTATTAAAGATGCCGATGGTTGATGTTTAATTGTTTTATTCTGTTTAATTTCTTAAATTGCTAATTCTATTTAATTTCTTAAAGGTTTTTATTGTCTGATAATTTTCCTACAACTGTTAATATAAAATAAAATTATTGAGTAAGTCATTTTCCCTTTTATTATTGAAGGTAAATAAATTCTATCAAAATTGTAACTTTCTGCGCTCCATCCAGATATCGAGTTAAGAAACATTCATTCCGTATAATTCCATGAAGGGCCCTCACCATCTCGATATTCAGGAAAGTTTTCTCCTTTTTTGTAGTTGAATTTGCCGTAGAGGGAAACTAATTTAGAACACTTTCTGCAACTTTGGCGGCGGAACTGGTGCTTCCTTATTTCAATATAAAAATATTGGTTTCAAGTCACGCGGTCTTGGGGGAGGATAGAGATGACAGAGTTCGGGATCATACTTACATCTTAAATTGGGTCGAAGTGGATACGAAAAAGAAGTCCTTGTGGCTTCTTCTGCGTAGACGAATATCCGGCTGACCTGCCTCGATGTACCCGTGCCTTGTAAGACCAAACCCACTTGAAGTTTGCCCGAATTGTGATCCTACAAATGGCTTGTAAAAGTCATTCTGCTGAGTTATATATCGGAAAGATGCGTACCCGGGTAGGCCAGCCAGCCTTACAGAGTTTAATTGGATTTAAGGATTATTTGTCGTCATCAAGTAGATATTCCAACGTACTGAACTGACATTATTTTGCATATTCGTCTGTAATCATATTAAGACTGTTATAAATTTTAAGGGATTAGCAAGTCCCATAAATATGTAAATTTAATTATAATAATTATTGCAAAGCGTTACAGTTACACCCATATTCACTCATCCACGTTTTACTAGAGAAGCAAAATATTATAATCGCCTGACTTTTGCATACAAATTCTTAGTTAAAAATAGCACACGAAAAAACAAACTGAAGTTACACAATTATTATAAAATAATAGCGATTCAATGTGTCGAAAAGTGATCTATTTGCCTTGTCAAATTATAGTTCATTGACTTTATTGATTTTTTTTAAACTGATACATATATGATCTACGTATTTAACATGAGCTCTTCAATGACATTAAAGAAATTTCTCAAATATTACTACAACAATATAAAAAAAATAATACTTTAATATAAAAAAACATGGGTGCTTATGATCACACGACAGAAGTGAAAACTTCTAATTTTAGAATTTTAACATATATACTGTAACCGTCAGTCCGTATAACCACAACCCGCAATACACCCGTTAATACAGTTTTCACCTCAAAAATGCTAGAACATACCTGAGTACGAAATATTGTCACTATTGGTAAGACGCAGCAAGCGTGTCAATCTTGTGATCACACACTATTTCTTATGTTGATGAATAGCGTCTCATACATACACAGCAAATTCTGTCACATTTGCATATCTACACACATGTATGATATTAAATTACGTCTCAGTGTTTTAAAACAAAGTAAAATTTTAAAATATATACTGTAACCGTACACCGAACACGTAAATACCCGTTGCCAGTTCCCCGTGACATAGATACTTCAGGCAAAAGGCGCTATATGCCGTCCCACTCTATGTCGCTCCAAAATACCTACTCATATTTAGCAAGTACTGCGATTGGATTCAATAAAACCATAAAACCACGTACGAAGAAAGATTGGATTCAATCCAATTCAATTCAATTCGATACAGAGCGGAAAAGAATTGGACGGTGGTAACCCGACCAGACGGAACCTTCCTGATATATAGACTTCTTCACTGCTATTATATTCTAATAATAAAACAGTAGGCCAATGAAAGCTAAAATATGCTATAAATACTTTGGATTAAAGTTTATCTCTCTCTCGTAGTCAACAAGTGGACTGAGGGTTACATATATGAACGTGACAGCTCAGTTCATTCAATACCCACAAACTCTCGCTCACCCCACTACTGTCTCGCTCTGCCGACTGATCCTCTCTCACTTAGTTCGCTCGCGTTACATAGCCGAGCCTGACGCGTGAGGACCCAGTCTCATTCAACACCCACAAAAATAAAAGTGATGAGCGCGCCTAAAGAAGTTTTCACTTCAAAAGTAACAACAGGTGTTATCACTTGTTGTGACTTCTCTATAAATACCCTTAACATAAGTTTTTGTGCCATTTTTATTCTATTCAGTGACGTATTTTGATTTCCAAGAGTAACCCTATTTTTTCGAGACATGATGTAATGAGCAGTGTTTTGTATTTATGTATTCCCCTGTAAATTTTTACATTTTCTTAGACTTAGGAAGACTTATGGTGATTGAAATATCAAATAATAAAACAATAAAATAATAAAATATTTAAACACAGTTGATAATAGTTGGTAATATGGTTTGCTAAAATGAGATTACCCTAGTATTCCATTCATATTAGCTTAAAAGTAGGCCAATAGGGAAAAAGTTTTTCCGCTTGGGAATTAAACTTATCAAGGGATGTACTTTCAAAAATAAAAAGGGTTCTTAAGAAACAAGTAGGAGCTTTATCCCTAAAACCCACCCCTAAAGTTCAATTCGGTAGTTTTTTGCGTTTTTCTGGAGAACTGTTTGTCCTACAAGAAAAGGTACACTTAAAAAAATTCTCAGTGAAATTCAAAAAAGTGTTGCTGCCTAAATTGTTTAGAATTGGGGAGGAATTGAGGAAGTTAGGGGTTGCAATAACAGAGATTGACGAACATGGTATATAATGTATTCTCGGCGGCCGGTATTGAACACAAGACATTCCAATTACCTAGCGGATATTAAGTTACTGTTGTTTTATTTGACGGTTATTCCGAAAATAGTGTCAGCACAAAAAGTGTCGAACGTCAAAGAGGACTGTTAAAACGCTCTATGCCTGATAATATTTTTGACAAAAACACAGTATTAGTTGAGCAGCAAAGTAAATTTTTAAATAATCTTAAGAATAAGGAACGACTTATTTCACAGCTTGCTGAACATCTCAACAACCAAAATGTACGCACATATATTGCAGTAGATGATGCTGATGTCGAAATTGTTGCCACTGCTATCAGAATATCTCAGGAAAACGAACAAGTTGTAGTTATTGGTCAAGACGTCGACCTTCTTGGTTTAATAATTGCACTTGCTCACAGATATCATATTTCAAAAAGATGCTTAAAGTATTGTTAAAGTACGGCTGTATAGTTCGAAGAACTTACAGCCATCTAATATTGTCCGCAATTGTAAAGAATCATTCATTCATATTAGTGGTTGCGATAGCACGTCCGTCAGGATTCCTAGGTTTCTTTGTAAAGGGCAAACAACAGTTTGCACATCTATTTAATCGCAGAAAGGACCTTGATAGTGTAAATCAGATTTTTAATAATGCTAAGTCAACTCAAACAGAATTTGATTAAGCTGGGGAAAGGTTTATATAGCTCCAATATAAACCTAAATAGTACAAAGCTAAATCATTAGAGGGCAGTCTTAGTGAGCAAAGATATGCTTATTTTAATAAATTTGTTGGTCGTGGTTCTTTCTAAATTACCTCCCACGTCTGCAGCAGCACAACAGCATTCCCGGCGTTACCTTCAAGTGCAAATATGACGTGGACAACATTTGCAGCCTGAGCTTTGGGGCTAGAAAAGAAATTATGACGCATTAACAATTAATTTTGACTGAAACGCGCCGTAACTCTACCTCAACGGTGGTGTGGAAACTAGTGCTCTTGTATAAATCACAAAACTTTTTTATAAACTCCTTTTTTATAAACTCCTAAGTTCTTTGCGATTCATATTTGTTTTGTGAAAAGAAATCTTGGGTTTGTAGCAATTCATTACATAATTATATTCAACAAAATAAATCGTACATCACTGTGAAGATCCTCAATGAAGGTGTAAGAACTTGTACAACTTCTAAGTGGTTCGTTTCCGTATATATGTCCAGATCTGCAACTGGTGTCTTCCTTATTATTCATCTATTTGCTAATTTCTGTAATGAATTGCTACAAACCCAAGATTTCTGTTCACAATATATATATATATATATATATATATATATATATATTTATATATATATATATATATATATATATATATATATATATATATATATATATAAAAATATATATATATATATATATATATATATATATATATATATATATATATATATATATATATATATATAAATATATATATATATATATATATATATATATATATATATATATATATATATATATATATATATATATATATATATATATATATATATATATATATATATATATATATATAGATATATATATATATATATATATATATATATATATATATATATATATATATATATATATATATATATATATATATATATATATATATATATATATATATATATATATATAAGAAACAAGTAGGAGCTTTATCCCTAAAACCCACCCCTAAAGTTC
>CAXKVY010011830.1:0-15935 GCA_964058915.1 Tetropium fuscum
ATATGCATCTGCCGTCTGGCACTCAGTAACGAACAACCAGAAAAACTGTAGAAAGCTAGCGAGTCTGCAACGCAAGGTCAGCATTAGAATATGTTCCGCATACAGGACTATCTCAACGGAAGCGGCAGGGGTGATAGCAGGAGTCCGGCCTATCAAGCTGATGATAACAGAACGCCGCGAAACGTACACCGGGACAGATGGAGGGACAGCGAGGAGAAATCTACTGAGACGATGGCAAGGCGAATGGGATGTAGCAATACACGGGAGGTGGACCCATCGACTAATACCTAATATACAGATGTGGATCGATCGGCCCCATGGAGAAGTAGACTATTTCCTGACGCAAGCCCTCTCTGGCCACGGTTGCTTTAGAAAATACCTGTATGACCGGCATAGGGCGAACACGGCCAGTTGTAAGTACTGTGGAGACGTTGATGCATACACACGCCAAGATAGCTGAAAAAGTCTATATCATTGCATTGCTGCATCCTACATGACAGCAGGGAGGCCATGAATTATTTAGTTAAGAGTGTCTCTATGTCGTAATGGCGTGGTGAGGCGCCTGTGAGTATATCAGTATTAATATAAATGATAAATTAAAGAAGCATTCCCGGGTTCTTCATATGTATTATATTCAAATATTATCATATCCTAGTGCACCATGTACACTTCTTAATGGCAGCCTGTTTAGAAACGCTGATAAATAATTTTTTGGTAGCACACTCTATTTATATGTCCAAGATGGAACGACGCCAGAAGAAGATACACGGAAAATACAGGTGCACTATTTACCGAGGAAAATGTGAGATATGATCTTGTAACAAGCGAAGAAATAGTGGAGCGCGTATACAGAACGATTAGGGACATTATAGATAAGAAAGAAAAGGAAGACAGAAACAACGCCGGAACGGATTAAGGACGGCTCGCTCACCGAAGTCATGCTAACGCGGTACCAGTGAGCAGAGCGAGATGGAGGAGGAGTGGTTTTAGACGGTAAGAATCCGACACTCCATATGATCGGAGTCTTATGCAAGATTTCCACTTCTCGCAAAAAAAAAAATGGTGTACACTGACTTTTCAATGGCTTTTGACCGCATAGATCACAGAATGTCATTAAGTAAATTAACTGAATTCGGTTTATATCACTTATACATTTATTAACGTCCTACTTGAGTAATAGGGTTCAATATGTTGCGTACAATGGTTATAGATCTGATAACTTTTTGGAAATATATAAAATGCCTCATGGCTCCAATTTAGGGCTACTTCAATTCCTACTTTTTATAGATGACTTATGTTTCATTATCAACTGTTAGTATTTAGTATCTGCTGATGACCTACAATTATCTTCCAAGGTTGAACCTATATCTGATTATACTAATATGCATAATCAATTGATTAAAATTGAATATTGGTGTCATGAGAACAAATTAAGCATGGACGTTTCAAAATGTAAAGTATATTCACTCTCGGAAATAAATGAGACTTACTTTTTCAGGTCACGATGATGGAATAATATTATCAGCATTTAAAATGTCGGGTTTTATTATCAGAAACTGTAACAGTGATTTAGTTATGATTTAACAGTGTTATAGCATTATAAACTCTATTTTTCATATGTTAGATCGATGCTTGAATACTGTAGTGTTGTGCGGTCTCCGATTTATATGTTTAAAAACTAGGACTGGAGAATGTGCAAAGCAAATTCTGTCCCCTGTATTTAATATGTTCCACAATTTTAGTGCTTTTGATGACATATGCGATATTAGTTTTGAAATTTAAATATTATTTCACATAGATCAACAACAAATTTCATTACTTGATAGTAATATAGGAAGTCACATAGACCTATATATTATTCTTTTTTTTTAAGTGTTATATATGTGTTCCATTTTCTCTCTCGATTAGTTATTTTCTTATATACTGTGTAATGTTTCGTTGTTATTTTCTACTGTAGCTACTGAAATGTATTGACCTGTCTTCTGTTTCCTTTCCAGAATTGTTTATATTCTCTATTAGTTACTAAGAGAGAATATAAATAATAATTAAATAGGGCAAGAAATGTATTATTGTTATTATTAGTCTTAGAATAATTTCAGCCAGCTCACTTTAAAGCTGACATTAGAGCTTAAAAACTCATTTCATATGCAGAAATTGATTTCATTGAATGCAATCCCTCTACAAGAATATATCAAACAGCATCTCTGTTTGACATATCTTATTCTAGATAAGTTAGAAAGCTATTTTGGTATAGTAAAACTATTAAAAGTAATTTCCCCCAGCATGGTTTTTATTTTGCCCCACTCATTCAACCTATTCATTGTAAGACAACATTTGCGTCGCGACCACATGCTTTCTTGAGACTATGTGGCTTTCTAGATAATGATCTGCTTGAAAAATTTAGTAGATAAAATAGTTAGCAGGTTACGTGCAGGTAAGCTCATGTTTGGCTATAATAAATTAGAAACCAAAACGGACACAATGCCCGTTGTAGGAAAGATGATAGATATTTTAATTTCGAATGAAATAATAATTTTGATGTGTCCGTTGGTAGTGGCCACGTTACTTCCCATTATTCAATCGATTTGACGTAAATGTCGGGTGCCAATAAGGGCATCATTATGGCTGACATTGTAGACTATATGCTCCATAATAAAAGTCACTCCTAATACACTAAATACCTCATTTCAGCGAATGAGTTTAAAATGTATCGTAAAATCGCATGAAATGTGCAAATATTCACCAGGGAGCCTAATAGTTCACACTTCGTGAGTGGTTCTTGACGTATGTGTTTGCATCAAATTGTATTGAGGGCGTCGTCGACGTCTCTTCACCTAAGCACGCGATATGGTCATAATATGCCTCACGCCACACCTAATACTAAACCTCTGAGTTATAGTCAATATAGCTAACGGCTGTTCTGTACGTATATACACTAATCAGGGAAAAATTGTGCAATAAACTTATTTGATTACATATGTTTGAAAATTTACTTTATTCAGTAAGGTAGTTAAATTTTTTTATGATACAATAAACAAAGTACAATACCTATTATATAAAGGACAATATTATCACCTTACAATACTGTATGGTTTAAATAGTAATATTATACACTCAGTAACCGAAAAGTCTACGTTCAAATTTACATTAACTTCCACTACCTAAGTACACTTTGAAAATCTACTATTTTTAAACGGTTTTATTTAGCTTGACGTATATTTATTTAAAATATTGTTACGCCACTGGGTTCGTAAAATAAGTGAGTACTGTCCAGAATCTAAATATACTTTATTAACTTCCAAACACAACAAGTCATAACTGTTTACAATGATAAATTACTACTGAACACTTTTCATTACTTGTTACTATGTGTTGTCTCTAAGAGCATTCAAACTAAACTAACTAATGTCGCGATCAGTTGGCCCTTATATATACAATTCTCAATGTTCTGGAAAGTTCTAGAAGCTTCTCGATTACTCCAGCCCATTCTAGATTGTTGTCACTCATTCCATCTCATTCTAGATTATTCTCATTTAGTTCATCCCATTCTAGTTTGGATACAAGATGTCTCGAAGGGTTCTACAGGAGGTAGTCCACATGTTCATATACCGCAACTATCCTAAATGGGGCCAGGAGTATATATCGGTTATTTGAAATCCTAGAGGGTTAAGACGTCACCCTTGGGGGGTTTTATCTGGCACCCCCAGATGCGATGTGGCCAGATTGTGCAGTTTCCCCCTAGACCTAGGGATTTTTCAATACATCGTGCACAATCGCTTCTGACGATTCCGTAACAATATGTTGGTTTCAAATCTTGCAGCAGCGTTTTCAATTAAACTCGAAATTGAGTAGACTCGAATGTAAACTCGAAATTTGGTAGACGTATAGTGTTCCGGTGACAATACAATTTAATATTTTTTTATTACAAAAAAATCAAAATGGCGGATTTTCCGATTTATAAACCGATTTGTCCGAAGGTCATTCAATACAATTTTTGACTCAAACCGAAAAGATCAAAATGGCGAGTGCAATATGGCGGACTATCGAATTTATGCACCGATTTGTCTCAAACTTGGTACTTGGGGTTGTACATAAAAAACATATTTCAAATGCGTCCCAAATTTTTTTAAATTTTAACGCTGGGTGGTCTTTATCTCAACTTTTTTCGGGTTAGCAAAAGTTGCCTATTTAAATTGAAAAGAAAATATTTGTGAAGTGAGGATTTAGCATATCATCTTGGGGGAGGAAGCAATTTGATTGAAGATGAAGAAAGATCAAGAAAGATGAAGAAGATGAATAAATTGGTTAAGAAGAAACTCCTTTGATACGCAACAACTTGTCATCTTACGCAGTTTCCTGCTTTCTTGTGGACAGCCAGACTAAATCGAACTAAACGGAACGTTAAAAGTAATTATGCAGTTGCTAAAAAGCCTTGGTGACAGACAAGCCGCAACAAAGAAGCAAGGCTGCTCTTTACCAGCAATTATGTTGACAGATGAAGATTTCGGGTCTAATATCTTTTTTTCGATGAAAACAATGTTCCAGTCATGCCACGAAGAGTCACTTCATGTATATAGACCAAGAAATTCGCAGTACCAAGAACAATATACCAAGTTAGTTAATAGTAGCGGTCGTTTTTCTGTTAATATATGGGCTTGGATAAGCAAGGCTGGTCCAGAAGTTTGCTTACATATGGAAGGAAGACAAAATGGCGAGCATTATAAACATTTGCTGCAAAATATTATGCTCCATCGGTGTAGCAATTTTATCCAGGCCCATTTTACCTTCTATGTTACCTTCCAACAGGACAATTGGTTCTTGGACTACAGCATTCCAGTATTGCCTTGACCATGTAGTCCCAATCTCAATCCAATTGCAAACGTTTGCAAACGTTTGGGGGCGATTGGCCAAGGAAATTCATGTCATAAATTTTCGCCCACAAATAGGGAAGAATTTTTGTTGGCCGTTTCTTAACGGCCAACGCGGAAAATGTAGACCCTACCGATAAACGTATACTTTTTATAGATTGTCATAATAATACATAAAAAAAAATCGACAGTCCCAGACAGTCCCCAAACAGTCCTGACAGTCCCCAAACAGTCCCAAACAGTCCTGAAAAAACAGCCTGCTCTTGTCGATTTTTTGCAGCATACGGCGTACTGAATTACTATAGTTTTTTGTTTTCATCGTACACAAATGTCATACATCATGTTTTGCTTAATTTCTGAATTTACTAGAAGCGGTTTGTCAATTTAAAATTTACTGCGGTACCTACAAATGAAAAATATGATATTCGGAAAAACGCAAATGATTCAATAAGAATAAACATCAAACTTAGAAGAAAATTCTAATATTCACAGAATTAAGGTCATATAACTTTTTATTGCATGCCAAATAAGAAAAATTATATTTAGTTAAAGTTTATATGATGATCGTGATAAGAGTCGATATTTTCCACAGAACATAATTTCGCTACCCTATAATCAGTTGATAATCATCTTAGATCTTGGAGTCTATTATGTAACGAGTTATGTAAACAACACGCGAATAAAATATTTCATTGAATAAATCAAAAATCATGAATACTTAGTAAACTGGGGTTGTGTGCATGACTCATTATTTGTAATTCAACATTTAGGTTATCATGATTGTGTTTAAAATATAAAATATGAATTAAAATACCCAAGAAATTCGAAAAACCACCAATCTATTGAAAAATTTACATATAACCGATTTATAATGATTTGATGAACTAAATTTGATATAATTCCAGATATTATGGTGGTGATGAAGTGCTAATACCAATTATTATTCCATTTGCTGCAAATGCTGTAGACGAATTGGTCTACCTTGACGATAATGCACGTCTTCATCGTACACGTCAGGTCAACACGTTTTAAAGTTAAAAGTGAGGTCAACAGAATGCTTTGCCCTGCGCTTTCACCAGACTGTAATATCATAGAAAATTTTTGATTTTACTTACAAAAAGCCGCCTTCGGCTCCTCGAGCTCAATATGAACTAACAGTTTTAGTGATCCAAGAAGAGAATGCTGATCTTCAAGATTTCATTCAAGGTCTTATAGATAGTATGCCTAGAAGATTCGCGGCGGTTATTCAGTTTGACTCTTTCAACCTGCTAAATACTAGTAATACAAACATGTTTGTAGCTTTTTGTCGTAATTTTTATTTTAACCCTTTGGATCTGAAAGACGCAATATTACGCCAATTGAAATTACTGCCCACAATTCGAAAAACGTAATATTACGATTGGGACTCTATATGAAATAAATACGGTACGCAGTAAATACCGGATCGGCAACAGGCGCTGCTAATCATCGAGATCAGGATCAAAGGGATTAACCCTTTCGATCCTGAACTTCCGCTGTTTCTTTTTTATCTTAGATATGAATAATAAAATTTTATTAGAACATTTAGGCTTCATTTAAAATATAACTATCTATAACTATCAATAACTTTTATGTCCTTTGATATACAAACAATTTTTGAATAACAAATAAAATCTGAAGCTTTAGGGCAATCCAAAAACGGTATTTTTTATCCATTTATAAAATGAAAGTACCATTTAAAAATTGGACAAAGAACTAGTAATTGCACTTGTATTTTAATTATGTATCATCGTATATAATGTCACGTTAGAAAATTAAAAAACTAGAAATAAATGGGATCTTGGGTGATACTTATAAGGTGTTTTATCGAGGTTTGAGGAGAGCGTATACGCTGAGATAATGATGAAGCACTTTCCCTATAGTGTTGGTCAGCGCACGAGACTCGACCCGTGGGTCTATGGAATGGACATCTTTATCAACGAAACATACCCAAGTCGCCTGATACTTTTTTCTATTTATCCATATTTCTGACATTGCCAATGAAATTGATGACCCATGTATTATTTTTTATTTATCCATATTACCTATAAATTGACACCAAACACTATCTGATTCTTATCACAATTTTCAGTTTTTTTATTAAATGAGCCATGTAGCACCTCAACTGTTACTTCACTTTTACAATAAACAAAATAATAAAATCTTATTACAACAAAATAGTGAAACAGTTATTGTTAAATAATGCAACTTTATCATGCAAAAAATATGTATGCATTTGGCGCCATCTAACACAAACGGCGATAGCTTGATGTTTATCATTCAAATAAGTAAAATAATTGCAACAATTGAAATACAACACATAACATCTATTCAATAAGGTATCAGCTGTTATTTTCAAATTTTATATCATTTGGTTCCGAAATATTTATGATATTAAAGTTATGGACACAGAAAAATGCAGCAAAATATGGAGGTTTTATTGACACTGCTTACAAAATATACAAAACGGCTCTACACAAGAAAATTATACATTATAACAACAAAGATTTCGTCAATGTCTGTAAACATTTCAAAAGATTTGGCCCCTTAGTTTTATAAATATGCGCTTTCCAAGTCAGGACTCAATCAGAATTAGAATATTTCCAGGATTCGGAAAATGCAGTACTAAACTAGGGATTTTAAAAATATCAATTACAATATTTTTAGTGATATGCTTGCATATTCTGATCTACATTGCAGTTACATTATCATACTATGTAAATAAATAAAAATAGATGATCAAACCCACCATAGTTTTAGAGATTAAATATTTTTCTTGCTGCATTGCGAAACCACCCCCGACTCCAAAATTTATCATCTTTTTGAGCAGATTATTTTCTATAAATTTTTAAGTATTTGATCGGTAATTTCTGTAAATTTTAGTAACTCTGAGCTAACTTTATATATATATATATATATATATATATATATATATATATATATATATATATATATATATATATATATATATACATATATATATATATATATATATATATATATATATATATATATATATATATATATATATATATATATATAGGTATATATATATATATATATATATATATATATATATATATATATATATATATATATATATATATATATAAATATATATATATATATATATATATATATATATATATATATATATATATATATATATATATATATATATATATATATATATATATATATATATATATATATATATATATATATATATATATATATATATATATATAGATATATATATATATATATATATATATATATATATATATATATATATATATATATATATATATATATATATATATATATATATATATATATATATATATATAGGTATATATATATATATATATATATATATATATATATATATATATATATATATATATATATATATATATATATATATATATATATATATATATATATATATATTTGTCAAGCCAATTTATGGAATCATTTACTTAATTAGGATATGAAAATTATATGCAGTATTGGGAATTATTGCTTAGTAGTAAATAAAGCAATCTATAAATAGCTAATGATTATGATTAGACCCTATAATATCATACCAACGATAATGGTGCGTTAGGAAAACATATCGACATGGTAAAAAAATTTGTAAAATAGTTATTTTGATACAGGAAATGAACTTATTCTGTAGGACATACGTATATTATTTCTGGATAAATATAGTATCAACAAAATCAATTATTTGTTCTCAAATTATGTACTGCCTACGCTTCGCTTAATGCAGGGTTAATGTGTGTAGGTAATCGACATAAAAATTAAAAAAATCACACATTAAACAATTTTTTATATATAGCTCCTTTGTTTGTGTTTATCCTGAACGTAAAAATTACAACAGAGCTATAGAACTCTAACTTCTAACTTTATGTATTTCAAATCAGTTGATAAAACTATGTTTCTTGGGATCACTATGATCAGGATCTTTCATGGGAGGCTCATATTGATAATTTAAGTAAAGAACTTAATAAATCGTATTATGCTATTTCTCGCATTAGGAATTCTATGTCTCTATCTGCACTTCTTGATGTCTTGTGTATAGTTATCTGAGTTCTAACGTGGTATTCTCTGGTAACTCCACAGAGAGCCAGATAATGTTTATTGCACAGAAACGCATAATTCGAAATATATTTGGGATTTATCAGAGATAGTCTTGTAGGCCCCTTTCTGTGAGACACAAACTGTTCACCTATTCTTGTATTTTTATATATATAACGTTTTAGTACACATACAACATTATCTAAAAAAATTAAAGAAAAATAATTTCAATCATGACTACCAAACCAGGCATTGCGAAATGTTTTGCATTCCTAAGCACAGGACCAAACAATTTCAGGAATCATCGCTGTACATGGGCATAAACTTTTTACATACTTTTAAAAATAAAATAAAAACATTTTGTGTAAATCTGTTTTCTGTTGTTTGTTAAACTTACATTGTGACTGTAACATCAAAGTGTGACCTGTCCTATACATTTATATGTCTAAAGGACTAATGAAGATTTAATTATTATTATTATTTATTTATTTATATTTTTTTTCAATATGAAGGATTTAAGGTCGCCCAAATTCACTGCACTTGAACTTCAGTCCAATCTTGGGATTATTATTCATATTACTTATAAATAAGTTTATATAGAGTTTATATATTTATAAGTAATAGATTTATAAGTAATAGATGTCTGGGTGCTACTTAATGCCTGGACAGATAAGTTAATATTATTAAGTTATATGCCCAGACATCATATAATATTTGTTAACGCACATGCAACTGTGACAAGCAAATATGAAGGTAAAAAACATTTACATGCAATAATTAAACAATTATTGCTTAATTGCTAATTCAGAAGTTAATGGTGAAATAGAGGCATACCCTGTGAGTGGAAAGCCATGTTATGTTTTGCTTTACGATATGAAGTTATAATGATGTATTAATCCGTTTGTTAAAATGTATGTAAACCGACATCAATACAGGGTGTTAACATATAAAGTATCATATTTTAACAGTGTATAAATTAAGAACGAAAAGAGCTATTAAGATGCGGGCTCCACTGAACTTTTCTCCATTTCCTCTAAGTTTTTCTTGCCAGCGTAGACAATTCATAAATCGTGAGGTGAAAATCAGAGCCAGGTTTGTAAACGCCAATTCAGAATGTTTCAGGAGAACAAATATAAAGTTGAAAGTAACACAAAATGTTGTGCGTCTAGAATTTAGTTTAAGTTAATATGCTAAAATATATTATGGAGATTTGAAGAAGGACTCCAATGTACTTAGCACCTTGTGGCACTGTTCTTGGAACCTTAAGGAACTTTAAGGTGAAAATGGGTTTAAATTCGACTAATTTTGCATTCAGTATTCAGAAAATTGACCGACTTTTCCGATTGCATTATATCAGAAGCTGTACCAAAGCTTTTTCTGATTTTCTGAAGTGCAAAGTTGGGTTAGAAAAATTATTTTCAAGATTTGCTAAAATAACAAACATTTATTTTGGACCCTGCTTTTTGGGCACATATTCCGAACAAGAGTTTTGAAAATCTTTAAAAGATTAGTTTTTATTAATAATTGTGACCAAATGTGGATTTAGAACTATGTTCACAGTGAATTGTGCTGCCATCGTTGAGTCAATAGCGAAACTTTGTATATACGAGTAGAACTGTACAGATTTCTCTTGGGAATACATTTATTTAAAAAACTCTTTTTCATACAAATTGGCACTTGGAACCCTATGGTTTTCACCTCACGAAATGTTGTCAGAAATTATTGGAAGAAATGGACTACCACAATTCAAAATTATGAGCTTCCTTTAATATAACAACACCTAAAAAGATTGAACAAAATGTGTTATTATTATTTTATTACTTACCTAACCTGTTTTCAGAGATTGTTAAGAGATTACTAACTAAGTTAGATAATGAGTTTCATTATTTGACATATAAATTTAATAATAGGTTTTTATCGAAGCAGTTCAATATAAAATTATTTAAAATTATTATTAGTAATATAAGAGGGACTTCAAAATGTATCTATTATAATATATCTAACAGTTTTTGAAGAAATATAAATCGCAATAATTATCGTGATTGATATCGTGAATTTCTTGGTCCGACAATAATCATTGGTTGGGTACATATAATTAACAGAAATTTTGTTAACTGCTACAAGTCGGTATTGATGCATGTCAGACAGGAAGAAGTAACTTCAGATAATAAATATTCAGAAGCTTACTCGTTCTAGATTTTCCCATACATTTTATACGTGTTTGTAAATTATCAAATTATCTTATTTAAATAAATTGAATCTTCATTATTTATATTGCTTTTCATATTGAAGAGGAAAATTTAACTAATGAATTAAATGGAATATTGATTAAATAAATTATTTGATATTATACCACTAGAATGTATTTTGCTATTCTGTCAAGTCCCTTGTACCGATTCTGAGAGCACCTATAAATTTGCATGCTTTATGAGAGGTGTTTTCTTTGAAAGATTGATACCGCTCATCTATTTGCCCGATATTGACGCAGGATAAAAATTTTTAACAATTTTCCACAATACAAAGGAAACATTTTACATATAATGTAAGGATCCGATGTGTGATATATATTCTATGCATTGGTATCCGGCAAAGTGGTGGATTTTCTGTGAGAACTAAAGCAGATGATGTATAAAAAGTAGCCCTAAGGTCAATCTATCTATAGCAAGGTCTACCAGCATTCCTTAACTTCACCTGCTTACCGCAAAAACCCTAATGGGTTTCTGAGCGTGCTAAAGTGCTGGGGAAAACCGATAGCTCTGTGTACTACAACATATTTACAACTTTGTCTACAACGCCCTTCTAAGTGCTTTTTTCCACTTTCAACATAAATTCTAATTACAGGAATATTGCACGAAACTGACGCGTTCTGGTAATGCTTTTTTCCCAACTTTTTAATTCTCTGTTTATTACCCCCTAGAAATAATATTATTACTAAAAAGTATAATACAATAATGCTTTCAAAACCAGAATTAAATGTATTTTATAATATTTTTATAGTATTATCTTAATATAAGATATTGAGTCAAACAGTCTTATGGCCAATACCTACCTACAGACATGTTTAACTATAATATATACGAGATACTATATCGAGTCGGGTATACGAGTCTTTAAAAAACAGAATATGCAGCCTTTGCTGTATGTTTTTTTCTGGTAGCACCAAAGAGTACATTAATAAAAAATGTAAATTAATAAAAAATGCTTGGTATGGGCAGGTTTTGAACCCAGGACCCAGCGCCAACGAATTCTGAATATTACCACTGTGCTATAGAGGCGTTGACTGAAAAATACTGAAAAATAAGTAATAGCCTCCTTACTTATTTTTCAGTATTTTTCAGTCAACGCCTCTATAGCACTGTGGTAATATTCATTTATTGACTGAATTGCAAAATTGCAGAACCGCTTGGAGCCACCATCTCGATTTTGACAAAAATCCTTGATGAAAAGTCCGTAATCAGCGATTCCTAAGTTTACGGGACACAGATTTTGAGTTGATTCTCGTGATAAAAGGCAGAAATGTCCGTCATAATTAAGCAACCATCTTGAATATTAATTTTAAGAAAAATTCGTTATTAGCGACTCCAAAGTTCCCGAAACACCGATTTTGAGTCTATATATATATATATATATATATATATATATATATATATATATATATATATATATATATATATATATATATATATATATATATATATATATATATATATATATATATATATATATATATATATATATATATAAATATATATATGTATATATATATATATATATATATATATATATATATATATATATATATATATATATATATATATATATATATATATATATATACATATATGTATATATATATATATATATATATATATATATATATATATATATATATATATATATATATATATATATATATATATATATATATATATATATGTATATATATATATATATATATATATATATATATATATATATATATATATATATATATATATATATATATATATATATATATATATATATATATATATATATATATATATATATATATATATATATATATATATATATATATATATAATTTTATAATCCAAAGTAAACAGAAGGAAAAAACGCAACAGTACATTTAGTTTCAAATGCAGTAGTAATTATTAAGCCAACCACTCCAAGAAAACGTCGCTCAAGGCACCGTTCCAACACGGCAGTAGTGTATTTAAATTTATTTAAATTGTTTATCTAGTAATTAAGTTCTAGTTAATTTCTCTCAGTCATGCGATAGTTCTATGTAAATGAAATCTATTAAGTAAGTAACATGATTATTTCCTTTATATTGTATATCCACATCTCTTAAGTTTATGGCATATCAAAAGTTTCATACTCCTTCAATGGGGTAAATTTTTTTATAAACATTTTTTATAAACATTCTCTGAATGACTAATTACCTAAAACCCTTCATTAGTGGCGGATCTACTTATGGTTTGCAGGTTTTAAGAGCCCCCGAAAATGATAACAAAAGTAGTGAAAATAACAAGGCAGTATTTTTGATTATTTAATTATCCTAAAAGGTATTGGCGCGTCGTGTTCCCACCGCTCCATGTCGCTACCATTCTGCATCGCCATTGCCAGAGAAGACATGTATGGAGATACATTTCTTCCCTGCTAGATAGTATATAGATCACTTCCTCTTCTGTACTGACTGGTAATGTTTATTTCACTATTTGTTGGGTTGAACTTATTAAAATCAGTTATTAAATCATTACAGTAAAACAGGGCTACTTGCACACCAGTTGGTAACTTACACACTACTCGTATCAGCCGAGTATTTTGTTTTCAAGTTCTTTATTGCTACAGGTAAATAGAACCTACAAAATGATTCGCAAAGTGTCTCAAGAGCAAGAACTTACCGGAATTATTCAGAGAGGTGCCCCCCCTCTCTGCGCGAGGCGATAGAAGCAGTACATGCGGCCATGTCAAAAAACTAGCAGCTCAAACTTTCGGAGTAGAACGGACTACGTTAGGTAGAAGACTTTTCGATGCACACCCGAAAGCAGTTGGTCATACAAAGGTTTTAAGTGATCAAGAAGAGCCTCTCATTTCAAGGACTTATGACTCATTCTCATTTCAAGGACTCATTCAAGGCTTTAGTTAGCTTTCTGTGACTATCTTTCCATAGGTGCAAGTAGCCCCAAATACGGGGTAATAAAAAATACAAAAACTGACACACCAAAAAAATAATTGCACACCAGAAAAAAACTTAATTTAGGACCCATGGCTAGTATTGCCCAATTTTTGTACCAGCAATGGATAGCCCTTGATTAGGTCGGTACAAGGTAATTTTTTCGAAGTTGTAAAGTTACAACGTACGGCGGTACATTGTAATTGTGTTGAATGCTTTTTAAGTTTTAAACCACCTACAGATCTATAAAGTGGGAACGATGTTAAATTAATATTAAGTTATTTAATTATTATAAATAATAATTTTTTAAACGAAAACTTGAAATGTGTTTTATAGATATTGCTCATTGAGGCTCATATTATTTTTTGTTTTAAAATGAATTGTTTTTTGATGAAATTTTTATCAAAATTTCTATTCAAGTATTTAAAAAAATATAGAAAATGCTTGAGTTAGCACAACAGAACAACTTCCGGAAAAACCAGAAGTGGCATTTCCCAGACAATTTTCTGTTGTTCTAAGTCGAGCATTTTAATTAGAACTCTAGAACTTTCTAATTACTTATATTAAATTTGACAAATTTTAATTCAATAAATATTTTTCGAAAATTTCGAATGGGACCACTTTCTATTAAATAGTATCATTAAAGTGTGTCGTATTACCTCCAGAAAAACTTCCGGCGTACCGACATGGTCACATTGTTAAATAACATAAATAACCCATTATTCCGCCCGCCTTATATTTATATCATCGAAGGTGTTTTGACGACCTATAAATATTTAATTCAAGATAATCAAATAAATTCAACGTCAATTATAGGTAATTTATATTCCTAATTTCTGAATAGGGAAATATATTGAACTAAATAACACACAATGTATGATTACAATTACTCTTAACTTTTTTTTAAATAATATATTATACTTACAACCATTGTTAAATAATAAAACTAATAATTAGTACCCATGTACAATATGGAAAAAACTATTAAGAATACTGTAGAAAGAATATAAATAGAAGTTTCTGTCATTGGTTTATTAGATATCTGTATTTTCACCACTGTTGCTCAGCCAAAGAAACCTAACTAAATTGAACTTCACTTTTCTTATATTGGTTAAACGTTCAACTATATTTATTTTTATTTAACCTAGCACTATCACATATATGTTTTGATCTGTATATTATGTCCATTATTTAAGTTCCTCCCCTATATTTGACCCTTCTGGTGCTCATGACAGATCAATACGTCGCAGCAATCAATGGAAAATATAGAGAAACTATCTCAAATTTTTCATAAAATGTAGCTATTTGTATTTTGAGCATTGATATTTTTATTTTATATTGTCTGTGGTTATAGGTTACCGATTAAGAGTGTTTGAAATTACGGTTAAGAACATAGCTATAACAAATTGATATATGACAATATTATACACTGAAGTGATTTTTGTTATGAATTGAGATGGATTTCATAATGTAAAGCTCTGGTCAATTATTTTATATCGGTTTCTTGGTAGCATATTATTTTATAATACTACTAATATGCAGAATGGCCACACAAAATATTTCGTTTTTAAACTCACGTTAGAAAAATATGTTTTCCCCAAATTGAAGAAGTCCAATTGAATAATAATTGAATAATTGGCATACAAAGCAAAATATAGCATACAAAATTCTGGATGACATAGCCGAGGGTTTTGACAGGGTAAGCATACAGGTCTTACGTTGTGCGACCTCAGCAAGACCTTTGACTGTTTCGCACTACCTGCTGTTAGAAAAATAGTTTCTCTGTT
>CAXKVY010011831.1:0-17561 GCA_964058915.1 Tetropium fuscum
CTGCGAACGAGAACGAAACCTTAGGTATAATTTTAAATTGCCAAATAGGCCAAACTACAGGGGATTTTAAGGACATTAAAAAATAATAGGTAACGAACTGTGCAGGGTTTTAATGTGTAATACATAGATGAAACCATATATAAATTAAACAGCCAATTGTTGTTTATAACAAAATGGCGTTCGAAAAAGTGTAAAAAAAATTTAAATAGTATGTTTTTGAGTGTATAGCAATAACTGTAACTGCAATCGCTGTGACTACAATGCAAAAGTTGAAGAGAATTGAGGATCCTACAGAATGAGCCAAGAAAAACGAGAAAACTTGCGAAAAAGCAGCGTTTTATTGAATATTTGCAATTTTTAAACCACGGCGTCCGCGTTGTGCGAAACTATTGTAAAAATTTGTCATTTATGTATGTATAACACGATACACGCACATATATGATCAATTATGAAACTCTATGACGCGTTTTAAACGGGATTGCGGGCTAGCTGGACATGAGCCCTCGCCCCTCGCCCACAGTCCTACTCTACCACTCCAATGATTGACGTACACGCTCCGATTCTATTGTTTTGTAATATTGTGTAAGTTTGTAATTTTGTTGTAAGTCAAGTGCAAACCGTAATAAAAATCGAGGAGGGTTTACGCGAAAGTTTGACGCAAGTATTTATAAAAAGACGCGGAAAATGAAAAAAAATATATGATTCGAAAAATTGTGCTTGTTTTTTTTGTCATAACTCCGTTAATTTTTTAGCTACAACATTCATTCACCAACCATGTTACAGGTAATTTTAAGAACTACAAGATTCTTTACTTTTTAATAAGCCCAAACCCTTCATATTCAACAGGTAACGGGTTAAAAGGCTCGGGAGGGGTGGTCCGCGCAGTATAATTCAAACTTCTAATAATTATCTCCGTGTTATTTGGAAAATAAAGTATTTTTTTAAGGAATTTGAAAAAAAAACGTTTTCCAGTTTAATTTTTTTCGAAATATACGCATTCTAAGCCGACCAAACTTTTGGATTATATAGGTAATACTGAAACAAAGTAATTTGTAAAGGGATTACGGTCAATATCGATTCTGGTGGGAATGGCTAGGATTTTAGCGCTCATTTTTTTCTCAAAGATTTGAACAGCCCACCGTTTTCACTCGTATCTGGGTAAGTTATAACGCAATATTAAAGCAACAGTGTTAATTTTAAAGCACTTTTCCTTTTACTACAAAAGAAGTTCCATTTTTCCCGAAAAATCAGTTTTCCGTTATTTAACGTTGAATACCTCGAACCAAGTTATTGCGAAAAAAGTCTTCTTCAACAAGTCATTAAAAAAATATAAAAAATCCATTTTAAAACACATTTGCAAAGTGAACTGTGTAAAAATAAGCACTTTTTGTCTCCTATAATGTTTTCGAAAAATGCACTGTATTTTATTTATAGGCGATTTAAGGTCCGAAAATGGTCAAAAGTCGGCAAATTAAAAAATTCATATCTCAACTTCTACTAAACTTTTTCTATTGTTTTGGGTCGCAAAATTATCGCTAATACTTAATGCTCAACATATTATTTTTTGTAATGAAGCAACAATTCATTTTCATCGTGAAATTTATCATCGATATATCGGATTATCATTGATTTGTCGGTAAAAAACAGGCTTTCTGAAATTACTCAGATGTTTGTATTACCCTCCAGAGTATATTTAAGAGCGATTAAGTGGGCAATAAAAGTACCTAACCTAGCTCAGCTTTATAAAAAAAAAGAAATTAGAATTAGTGAGTTTCGGTAGGTACCAAAGCTACTAATTACTTGTCGACGCCACTGACCGTGCACAACCAAGGCAGATGGTCGCCAATTATCCTGGGTATCGAATCTACTCTCGGCACTTTCTGTAATTCTGGTGAAAGAAAAATAAAGAAAAAACCGGTTTACTGGTATCTAAATTTAATTTTTAAAAATGAGCAAAAATCATGAGAGCGACATTACAGAAAAGTTAAATTGCATGTAAGTTAAACTGCACATACATTGAATTTCATATAAATTTGGAAAACAAAATAGAATTAAATCCTCAACAATATCCCCAAAACATATTCCCTAAATGTGGTATTATACCTTGAAATATGTCACTTTTATAAAATAAAACATTTTACTTACTACCTTTGTCGATACAGCGTGCACGTTGAACTTCACGGACCATATAAAGAAAAAGGAATGAGACTATGTCTATATAAACATGTTATCTAAACAGTGGAAATATCCAGGTGAATGCATATTGAATTTAAATGGTAACAAACTAAACATATCATACAACTTAAGCACGGCATCATTCAGGTATTGAAACCTTATGAAAATAATTTTAAAAAAAATAAAAATTGTAGTAAAATAATTTTTTTAAATATAGCCACGGGCTCGTAATAATTACATATAAGCACTAGTAATATCAAATTAATGAAGAGCACGTGCCCCTTTAAAATACACTTAAACTAAGCTTATCTGTGAAATTGCAAGTCTTTCAGTAAAATGGGTCTCTCCAGAAAATCTACGTGTATATCGATAGATTTCAACCCGGTGGAAGCATCTTGAACAATCCCGGGCTTAGGTTGATGACCCGTGGACATACAAGTGTTAATGATATCCAGATGTCTAGGTATCGGTGACCAAGTACAGGTGAAGTTAGATGGAGTTACAGGGTTATAAGTGACCAGGTATAGATGACCATTGTCTTGAAGTGAAGTTACAGATGGAGTTACAGGATTATAAGGAACCAGATACAGATGACCAGTATCTTGAAGTGAAGTTACAAGATGGAATGAACTAACACTCGTCGTAAGAAGCCCTACAAGCGGCACATTTACGACACTATTAAGTTTTTACGGCATCTATACGGGTTAAAAAATGAGGTTCAATGATCATAGGTATTTATAAAACTTACTGGATTGGTGTAAAACGGCTTCGAGTTGCCTAATGTTATGCCCCTTAATCAACACTAGAAATTTATCACAACGCAGGCTCTAGAGAAATAGAAATAATTACGCTATGTAATTATTATTAATAATACTTTACTTCATTACTAATAATTATTCTGGTGAAAAAAAATGCCGGCAAAACAATAAGGCTTTGTTTATTTAACAAAGCAATGTATTATTAGAAGTGCGATAAAGCGTCTCGTTTAAAGCGAGATTGCAAAACATCAATGACATTGATTTACTCGAATATGCATTCATTGATAAGATATGCAGATAATATAAAATCTTTACTATAAATTGCATTGTTATTAAATCAAACTATTAAATATATTTGCTTCCTCTAAAATCAGAACGAGTATTGAAGAAATTAAGGTATGAGAGTTATATTTTTATTAATTATTTTCATGTCTTTGGCACTAAATTATATCCATCAATAAATATTTTCTGCTAACCAGTACTTGGAAATCTACTTTAGATATTTAAAAGTATCACTGTTAAATTAATGATATACTTTTAATTAATTGTAAATTGCAGAAAGATGTTCTGAATATTTTTGTCGTACAAGCATTAGGTTTTTTTTATATAAGTCCACTCTTATAACTATAACTCAGTTTTAATAATCTCCCGATGATGCGAACTTGGTTGGCGAAACGCGCGTCCCGTATAGTTTTTTTGTATTTGTGCAAAACCACGTCATTGTCAGATATATATATATATATATATATATATATATATATATATATATATATATATATATATATATATATATATATATATATATATATATATAGTTTTTTTCTCGCATATAGTTGGAAAAAGTAGTTGTTTTTCAATAGGTTCAACAAGATTTTATGCATTTTAAAGATTAACATCTTCTGGATAACTGTATGCCTAATGCTTTTATATATAATATGTTCAAATAGAACAAATATAAATAGTAGACTAGGTTTGTGTATTCTAAGAATGAGTTCCGTCAAAAACTAATGTCATAAAACGTCACTGCAAGTGTTGGTGTATTGGTAATTTAAATTCAAGTATGAATGATCAATGAAATAAATCGTATACTACTCTGAAGATCCTCAAGAAAGGTGAAAGAACTTGTACAACTTCTAAGTGGTTCGTTTTCGTATGTATAGTGGTTCATTTCCGTATGTGTGTCCAGACATAACACTGGTAAGTGTGTTTTCTTTCTTATTCGTCTATTTGCTTATTTCTATGTAATGAAATGCTACAAACCCAAGATTACTTTTCACAAAATAAATATGAATAGCAAAGAATTTCAAAGCTAATATATATATATATATATATATATATATATATATATATATATATATATATATATATATATATATATATATATATATATATATATATATATATATATATATATATATATATATATATATATATATATATATATATATATATATATATATATATATATTATACTGTTGCTTTTTCAAGTGAATTTTTGTATTTTCACTATAATATTTTAAAGAAATTTAAAGTTGATTGTATTTTCATATGCGGTGTTTCTAAATGTTTTGAAATGATCTTGACCGGTTATAGTGGTGGTATATTTATTTAAAATAAATGGCAATGGTTTTCTTCATATTTTAATATTCCTTAATTATTCCTTCCATATATATCAAAGTCATATAAATTGTGTTATTATTTATTACTAAATTGCCTTCTTCTAATGTAATTTACATTCTTTAGAAATTTATCGTCGTTTTCGGAATATCATATTCCGTGATTATTTGATTTTTCGAATGCGTCCGCTTCTTTGTTCTGCACATGTTCGTTGCTTTCATCCTTTCCACAATGCAGTTTTTTAAATTCTGTTTTTCACTTTTTGATGCTTGCATTTCTTGCCTCAATACACTCCTAATTTATAAATATTTCTAAGGCTAAGTCTTTGAAAGTTTGCGTTATTCTTTGGCGTAGATTATTGTTTGTTGCCGTTCTTCATTTCCATAATGTCCTTCCCCAATTTTTTTCAATATCTCGTTGATAGTTCCTTATCTCATCTTCAATTCGGTCTATATTTCCTCGCTATAGTCTCATTTCCTAATTTGTACGTATTCTTACTGTCTACCATCGTTTTTTTTTCGTTCTTTCTCTTCTTAATCGTGGCTGCTTTTCTCATAAGAGAAATTTAAATTTAGCTTTCTTCTCATTCTTGCTTTGAGTATATTAATCGCGACATTTTTATATTTTATTAAGACGTATCAAAAATTATTTGAATTTTTCCTAGCATAACCCTTTTTTCATCTTTTAAATCTGTTTTTGAATTACTAGGTATTATGCCCATTTCGTATGTGGTTATTTACACCATAACAAGGTGTTTTTAACGTTTATTCTTCTCCCAAGATGTATTAATAAAAATACATTAATACCATATATCCAAATTACCTGTACTATTTATAAGATGAAGAAATAAAAGCAAATGAGATACGCGTTTATGAGTTTTTGGACTACCCTAAGAGTATCCTATATCTTATATTTTTTTCTGATAACACTTGAGGCTGGAACATAAAAGGTATTAATGACATATTTCGTAAAACTAAAGAGATATAATTTTAAGGGCATAAAAAACGTTGTTTAATATACAACGAAATATATTTCATAACAAATGACAAATAACGGTAGATAACAAATAAAGAACTTTATTTCCTGCTATCTGTTTGCTTCATCTGTTTCGTTAATATTTTCCTTAACTGCATCTTTTGAGACTGCAATATACGATACTTTTGCTTGTAAATAAGAGTCTTTAAGTAACTCCACAAGAAAAATGTAGTGGGGTAAGATCAAGTAACCTCGGAATCCATTGAACGCGGCCATTCTTTCCTATCCATCATTACAAATTGTACTCAGAAGAAAATATAAATTTAGCCTACTTACAAGATCTACTTAATCTAGGAAAGTGTCCAGAATTTCATCGATCAACTCTACGTAGATATCTCTCAGTCTGTCAACTCTCATAAAATAAAGGTCCAATGATCTTGTTGCATTTAAACAATAACAAACACTGAAAGTGAATCGAACCTGAGGTCCCCTTGGAGGAACTTGCTGAAAGTTTTCTCTTGACCAATAACGATGATTTGGTCTATTATACATTAACGAATTTGAAAATATTGACTCGGCGCTTCATAATATATTTCGAAAATTATTTGCATTTTATATGCAGTAATTAATATACCTGTGGCAAAAAACAAGTCTTCTTTCCGGATCACCAGATAATAACATTTGAGTTGGTCGGTACTTAAAATACGAAATAAACTTGATACATTTTTAAAATCCTATGAACAATGCCATAAGATAAATTAGAGTATTTGACAATATGTCGTATAGATTCTCATGGTAAATATCCAATAACTGCAATTTCCATATACCTACTAACTAATTATCCAGTTCTTTTTATTTTCCGCATAGAAAATAGACATCTAGCATATCACATTTTTCGAAATAGGAGAATATATTTAAATAATTTAAAAAGTAAGCATATTCGACAAAGAAATTATTTTTTGTTTCCATGACCTTCTAGATGTGTGTTTTACAAAAATTCATGCTTATTGCTTATTTTCATTCAAATCGAAATATCCACGAAAGTGTATGTTATACTTGATGGTCATGATGTTTTCACGTCCAACTTTATCTTCACCGCAAATATTTATAGTTTGCTCTTATAAGCTTCACAAGGTCGTGATTTTTTTACTCTGGGAACAAAATTAAGCTCATGTAGAAGTAAAAATTATTTTGCACAAGAACTCAAAAACTCGGGCCCAAATGTTTTTTTTTTATATTAATCAATTAGGCTTTTGTTTGGCAAAGACAATATTAAATATAATTTGTTCTGTTTAGGAAAATGAAAGTTCATTTAGCCATGACAATTTTAACCTCCATACTAGGAACGTCTCTTTGCAAGTACACTGTGATCACAGAAGAATTTGTAACATCAATAAATACCAAGGCGGGAACGTGGAGGGCGAAGAATAACTTTTTAAACTACACGATCGAGGAACTTAAAGCCTTTACAGGTCTCATAGTAAGCAGTGCAACAAACAGTACGCTACCAATAATCCATCACGATATCCAAGCCGAAGGCATTCCTGATACCTTTGACTCTCGCCAAGTATGGCCGTTTTGCGAGTCCTTGAAATCCATCAGAAATCAAGGCAATTGCGGATCGTGCTGGGTAAGCTGCGATTTTTATGAAGTGAAGCAATTCTGTTCTATCCACGCTTTTTTATCTATACTTTTTCATTCTGGTTTTCGCCCACGTTCAATATTTCAAATTTTTTATATTAACATTATTTCATATTATACTTAATGACTGATTACAAATAATTAGAAAATCGAAATTTCAAATGCTTTGAAACTACATGATTATAAAGGAATACATTTTTCACAAGATAAACGTCAAGTTTACTTAATTAATCTAACACCCGAAAATGTTGAGACACTACAATGGCATCAAAAAAAAATCGCTGACAAGCCTTACGGTATCATAATTCGTCGAAAACATGAACGAAAAAACATGGATAAAAATGGGTGGATAGAATAAATAGCTTGGGTACAAAACCGTGGCGAGCTTCATATAAATTAAGTTGCATTTGACACTTTGGATAAATTTCGTTAATTCGTTTTTTAGGCTTTTGCTGCAGTGGAACTCATGAGTGACAGGCTCTGCATATTCTCGGCAGGCAAGAAGAAGTTTACGTTTTCCCCTGAAGAAGTCGTTTCATGTTGTACTGGTTCATGTAACGGGTGTCATGGCGGGACACTAGATGCACCTTTCGTTTATTGGCAGAATAATGGCATACCTTCTGGTGGCGATTATGACAGCAACTATGTAAGTTTATACTCTGAATTCAGGCTCAATCTCTGAATTCAGACTTTAGTCTCTGAATTTAGACATTAATCTCTGAATTCAGATATTAATCTCTGCATTCTGACATTTCAGTATATTTATTCATATTTTATTTCTGAATTTAAACTTTATACTCTTAATTAAGGTCTGAAACTCTTAATTCATATTTTAAACTCTAAATTCAGATTCTAGTCATCGAATTCAGAATCGTATAAAATTATTTATTTAAATAAAATAAATTAACTTCATTATATTTTCTTATTATTTCATTTTATTAATTCAACTTAATAACGTAACTTAACAAATCAATCTAACTTTAAATTTAATACAAAAACACAAAAAATTATATTAAACAGAGAATGAAACTACATTTATAATCTGCCTCATAAATTGTTCGATAGGCTGCTATATTGGATTCGCTATTTTGATTTTTTAAGTTTGATTCAAAAATTGTATTGAGTGACTTTAAGCACCATTAATAAATAGGATAGTCCGCCATTTTGGATTCGCCATTTTGATTTCTTTTAGTTTGAGTGAAAAATTATATTGTGAGACCTTAAATATCGCAAAGTTTCAAGTTTGACACAAATCGGTATATAAATAGAATAGAAAGTCCGCCATTTTGGATCCGCCATTTTGATTTTTTGTAATCAAAAAAGTTAAGCTAAACAAAACTCTTTAAAAAAGATTAAAGAAACCGTTCCACAGCTTAGCATGTATCAGTTGCAGTTCTGAGTAACGCATCACTATTAAAGAATTGTTGCTATCTTCCTTATCCGGTAAATTACTTTATCAAAAATCATGTTCCAGATCTAATTGGATACCACATTTTTTGAAAAAAATGGGCCAGGACATTTTAAAGACAATTTTTTATTTGATATACAAATATGTTAGTAAATTAAGATGTTTTTGGTTTCCTAAGGGGTGTAGACCTTACACTGCAGAGAAAAACGGTGCAACCCCAGCCTGCAACAAACGATGCGTATCAGGGTACGGCAAAGAATGGAAAGATGACATTCGTCATGGTATAGCTGCTTTCGAAGTTACACACACCATGGAACAGATGCAGCATGAGATTGTCATCAATGGACCTGTGTCCGCAGCATTGCGAGTCTATCAGGACTTCTTCAGTTATGGAGGAGGTATATTATCACATTTTAACATTCTAATTTAAACATTCGCTCACAACATTAAGCTGAACACTGAACAAATTGCATTGATTTGAGTACGTGTTTGAAGATCGTATGTCGTCTTTCAGATTTATATAATATTTACATTTATGATGTTCTTAAACATCCTGTATAGTTACACTAATTATAGCATGAACTATCTCAGAAAATCTTTTCTATCCTTATCTATTTCTTATCTATTTCTTGTTAATATATTGATTATATAATATATTTCTATTGTTTTGTTTGACGAAATTGCTGAAAATTTAAAAAAAAATCGCCACTGGTGCAAATGATTTGTATAAACATTTTTTACAGGTGTCTACCAGCATATAGAAGGAGAGTATGTGGGATACCATGCAGTTAAGATCATCGGCTGGGGAACTGAAAATGGCACCCCATATTGGCTGCTGGCTAACTCCTGGGGCACTGGTTTCGGAGAGGGTGGATTCTTTAAGATTCTTAGAGGTTCCAATCACTGTGATATAGAAAGTTCTGTATTTGCTGGGAACCCAAACACGTCAGAATAAGATATTTGAATGCAGAACTTGTATAAATATGTAATATTGTTATGAGGTTGTTATTGTTCAGAATGAACTAAAGTTACGTATAAGTATTACCAAAGGTATTTATTACCTTTGCAAAATGTCTAATTGTTATAGTCATGTGTCATGTAGTCATGTAGTCATATATATTTATAGCTTGAGATATAAAATAAAACTCATTCACTGCGAGATAGACTTTTAGCCATAACATTCCACATTCTCTGTTCTCTAGTATCGTGATTTACCATGTTAAAAACATTATTGAATTGCCTACAAAAATGCCTAGAACTGAATTTCCCGATCATGAACGTCGTAACTTCCAAGAGGAGTAAAACTCAATGAAGAAGTATCTACACTTTTTATCTTGAAAATATTTTTTAGCATATTAAGCAAGATGTGCCAGTTTTTCTGTGGCAACCCAGGTAGCAGAGTGTGGTCACTTGACATCTGTGGTCACCAAAAAGGGACGTTTTTCAAACGTCTTATTTACACTTATTATCGACCTGATCTAGGAAACGTCGATAATAAGTGTAAATAAGATGTCCTACGAACATTTCTTATCAAAATCCCTTCTCCACGAGCTCCAATTATTTTTTTTCGCCTTCCATACTACAAAAGCTTAACAGCACCTGTTTCATCAAACCTCTTTTTTAATTTGTGTGAACCATACTTTGGCTAACATATTGTTGCTAGGATATACGGCATCCTAGCGACAGTATGTTGCGTAAAACCCTCATTTAATACGCGAATACAATTTCTCCTTTCTTTTATTGTCAATTGTGACATTATACACCTGTTTATGGAAAAATTGTACAATATTTTTCAATCAAAACTATCGACATGAACTATCAGTTCATTAGTTACTACCGCAGGTTTTTTAAATGTTTTATAATAACGATTTACCGTGTAATTACATTGAAATTGTAATTATGATAATACTCATCCGACCAAGAAAAATAAAAAACCATTTCGAGATATTTGTCTAAGGTTTCCCTTCACAGATTTAGAATCTTAAAATTATCATTCATTTTAATTATACAGGCTTTTGTAAAGAGCTTATTTAAATTTAAAATTTGTTTTATCGAATTGATTCATAGGCTACTCTGATAAAAATTTAAACCTGATTTTGGTATTCCTAAATTCTCAGTATAAATGAAATTTTTATTTTTTGTAGGGGTTTAGTTTACACCCCGTATATTCCTTTTTGGAGCACGACAGAAACATGATATTCACGCCAACTATTACCAATGAAATTGTCAAAAACGTCCTGATAACCGTATTTTGATATTCCACATTATTCAGAAGATATATGCATCCAAAATTACATTAAAATTTTGAATTATTCCAGTCAGCAGTGTATTTCTTTATCTGATTTTTGTTTATTATATTTTTTATTAGGATTAATTAATATTCATTGCCGCCCTAGGCAACTGCCATCCTTAGCTACTGGATAAATTGGCCCTGGTCAGACTTGATTTATCGGATCGTGCTTGCGGAAGGCATCATTTTCAATATTATCTCATAATATTTTCAGCAGACATATGTGTTATAGCCAAAGATGTATTAATGTTGCAAAACAATTTATTCTGTCGACAGTAAAATGATAATAAGCATAAGTACAATAATACACATACACTAAAAACTAAATCAAGATTAATCATTGTATGTATACGTATACCCTAAAAGAGCTACTACCTCCATCTGTCTGCGGAGGTCTGTTACTGTATAAAAAGTTCTACAGGGATTCACGCTTGAGCATTTGAGACTTTACTAGCTATGTTTAGAGGTCACTACATGTCTTTTAAACAGTGCATATATTTTATATCAAAAGTTTAAAACCTACCATTTTTTTATATTACATAAAATACCCAAGTAGGTACAGTATAATTAGTATATTCTGACAATTCCTTAAAAACTGATTTTTTTTAATCTTATTTCTTTATTTTTTTCAAAATAAGATAATTATCTGTAGCAATATGATAAGTGCATTAAAAATTATCGAAAACTCAATGCATCAGAACGCGTTGTCATGATTTATGGTACTCGTTTCCAGTTAATGTTTGCAACTAAGTTTATAGTTAACAAGAGGTGATTGCATTTCAGTTTGGTGTAAAACGATCCTACAGCAACGGTGTAAAATGATACCGCTTTGAGGAGGGGACAACGAGAGAAATGCAAACTGTCTCTACTACTATGAAGCATACATTACATAAATCACATACATCATTACATATATCAATTATTATTGACGGATGGATTTTTTGAATTTGGATGGATTCGCACACGAATTGTGCGTAGTACTTGATGAAGACGACGATCAATTCATTTGTTAATATTGCTCCGATATTCCGTTACCATTAGCCAGGGTTCAGAGGAAGATTAGGTTTCAAAAACATATGCCACTCGCTTTCATCTTGATATTAAAATGTCAGAGTATCATTTTAAAGTTGTTCGTAGAAGGGATCATTTTATCCCCAACTTGCTAGTAAAACGATCCCTTTGCTCTTTGTTTAGTTTCGTTTATTTGCAATAAGTATTTTTTTTCAACAAAGTGGTTTTTTGTTAGGAGAAATGACTCTTTTAGAGGCTTATGCTATTAAAATATTTTTCCCATGTTCAAGGTGTTTTTCCTTAGGGGATGATTTTACTCATCCCTTCCCTAATTTTATTATTATATAATTGTACTAACTGTTCAAATTATAAGAAAGGAGGACTAAATTAGAGCAGTTAATAGTACGGCTAGCCGAGGTAAATGTAGATGCTTGTATCAGTGTATTTTCTTGATTCAACGTAACAAACTCAAACTATGCATACCTACTCAACGTAGTATACTCAGTTTCCTGATTATCAGAACTGATATGGACGACATCGAAGGCTTATCCTGATGTGTTGTTTCCTCCTGTGTAGTACAATCTACTAAAACTATAATTTTCTCAATTATTTCATCATCTGTTGATCATCTAGTTGGAGGTAAGGTTAAATTGATGTTGTGCTTGAACCACGAGTGATCTTTATTACCTGCTATTTTTATTATCTGCTCTTTTTTTGCTCCGTTTGGCAGAAAAAAATATGTATGAGAAGAATAATGCTCAGAGGAAAAAACGGTTCAGGTGAAAAATAATGTTCAGGAGAAATATACTGTTCAGGAGAAAAAAACCGTTTAGCAGAAAAAAATTGCTCAGAAGAAAATTATGGTTCTAAATCTCAGAAGAAAATCGAACAATGTCATACCACTAATATTAGAAAAGGCCTATAATAAAAAAGTAGGAATAAAAGAAGATAAAAAAGGACAAACTGTGTTCCTAGTTTTACAATAGCTTATAGTTTTTATAGTCACCTTTACAATAGCTTAAAATTGAGTTTATCTTTAAATATTATTGTATTTAAAAGTAAGTAGGTAGTTTTACTTTATATTAGAGCTGGTAAGAAAGCCAAACTTTATTGAAGTGAATACTTCTTTAGCCGCATGAGAGTGATTTTTCAAGGTCGCGTCACGACACATTTTATAACATTTTCGTCTCGCAAGTGAGATAAAGCATATAGATATGAGGGAGACAGAGAACAAATATATCGAATGCAGCTTTGACTTGGGCAACGATCCCCCACAAGTGTTCTAAAGCGGAACGCATTTTGATATAATAAGAAACAGTGATAGCGAATGCAGCTTTGACTGTGGCCAATTCTTTTTTTAGTAAGTTATGTTCCTTTGACGTTAGTTAAGTTTTTATTTCTTGGTTAGTTAAGTTTTGTGCTTCACCTATTGGTGTTAAGAATAAACAGATGCGATAGATAAAACCTGTTCTATAATTTCTTTAAATATTGTTTTTTTTTCTGAAGAAAGTGTTTTTGAAATTTTCAAGAAAATCAATAATAATATTGGAATTTCTTTTACTTAATTTTTGTCAATGACCTTTTTTGACTAAACTAATCAAAACTAATTTTTTGGAAAAAAAAAATTGTAATTTAAAATTTAACATGATCAAATATAGATATTTTTTATAGCAGAAGTAAAATAAAATAATAAATAATAATATGGTATAATTAAATTAATAATATCCAACGTGGAACATATCTACATTATTTAGCAGAGCAATAATGTAGATATGTTCAATATGTGCAATAATGTAGATCTCTTAAACCTTCAAACAATGTTTTATCAAAATAATACTTTTTCGAGTTGTGATAGTCTTCTTCTTTTAACCATCGAAATGTGAGGCTATCACTTAATGTTTTACCTTAGAAATGTATTTCATGTAGTGGAAACAGGATCATTGTTGCAAACTTTTTATACATTCAGGCATTATTTAATATTCTATGAATGTAGGTATCAGTCAGTTCAACTAGTACTAAATTCCATGCCTAGGTCTTTGACTCTACTTGAACGATTAAATTACATTTACCCGTTTTGCACTTATATGACTGTTTATATATGACTGATCGACTTTCGCAGCGAATAGTATCTATAATTGCATTTGATCTGGAGAAACAAAAATCGCCAGTTTTCGTCGGAGAGCAAAAATTTGTTCTTTTCAAACAACTTTTTAAATGTCCGCACGTCCGTCCACCCGGATGTAGCGTTGTTTCAAGATATACCTATATACTGACGGACATTATGTGTTATAATTTCTAACCATTGAGGTGTTATAATTTCTAACATAATTAAATGATTGATACGAAACTTTTTTATTTTGGAGAATGATAATATGAGATATTTAAAACATATACTTATGCAGATATTTATACAGACCCCAAAATTTTTATTGGTTAAAAATATATATAGATACAGGGTAAGATAAAAGTGACCGTTATTTTCAGAAAATATAAAACACCCAGTAGGTTTATTCGCCTCTTAAGATAAGCTCGAAATGCCTTAGGCGTTTTAATCGGAATACAGATTAAATTTGGTTTTTTGATTCACCTCTTTATCTAACTTCGTTTGGAAAATACAGGCTTGCAGGTGAGAGAGATACTATTTAAAATATTTTATTGCCGCTATAATACATTTTACCAGTATCACCACAAAAGCGAAGTTACATAAAAGAAAGGTCGAACGTTTTGAACAGGGAACAATATTAGTAGCGTATGTTACCCCCTCGTGCCCTGATTAAAGAGTCTATTGTATCTATTGTCTATTGAGTCCAGTGATTTATGGAATACTATTTCACTCCTCCATAAGCGTTTCTGATAATGTATTAAGCATATTAGGCACCTTATTAAGAGACCTAACCCTTCATCCCAATTTATCTCAAATATTTTCTATGGAATTCAAATCGGGACTCTTTGCTGGCCAAGTCATTCGTTGGATGCCAACTTCATCAAGATATTCACCTACGATATGGACAGTGTGAAGTCGGGCATTGTCATCATCGGGCATCAGTATAAAATCTTTCCATATAAATGGTGCAATTACATAGTCTTGTAATTGTTTCTCAATATACATGTTGGCCGTGAGGAAATTCCATGGAAGCACCTAAAGTTCTGTGCGAGCTTCTAATAAAATATGAATTTTGTTAATAGGTATGCATTTTACCTTACTTTGCTTAAACATGAGTATTAAAAAAAACAAGATAAAGGAGTTACTAGAAAAACAAAATTGAATACGGATTCCGCTCTAAAGACGCAGAGAGCATATTGAACTTATCTTAACCGAATAAATCTGCAGGGCGTTCTTGAATAAGACGGACACTTTTATTTTCCCTGTAGCAATTATAAATATTTAGATATCTAAACATGACATTTTTTTTTTTTTTTTTTTGTCGAGGGTCGGTGGAAAAATCTTCAAAAAGACATTAAGCAGGGTCCGCTCTGCTTAATAGTGTGGGACTGCTGGATCCGCATCGGCCTCACTTACGAGTAACTGAGTCCGACGGGGAGCCAGCGACCTCACTAAAAAACCACCTCCCTTTCCTTCGCAGAACACCAGACCGGAACCGCTTTCGCATTACTTCAGCCTGGGTCTTGTTTCTTGCTCTTGCGAGCTCTACCGCTTTAGCTCGTAGCCTCTCTGTCCTTTCGCTTTTTCTTCAGTCTGTCAAGCAGCCATCATCTCTCTTTGTTCGTAGCAGCCCCTGCACGTAGGTAGCCACTATGTTCCATCCGTTCTCGTTATCAAGCATCAGCTCCACGATGTTCTCTGGAGTGATTTGACCGATTTCTGCTTCCACACGTCTCCTTTCGTCGATCCAGCGACTGCATACGAAAAACGTATGCTCTGCGTCGTCCCTTTCATGTCCGCAGTATTTACATTCCGGCGTCCTGACCTTGCCCATTTTCCACAAATAATGTCGGAAGTATCCATGCCCACTCAGGAACTGGGTCAAGTAGAAATCCACCTCCCCGGATTTCCTTTCCATCCAAGGTCCGAGTCTTCTGATAAGCAGGTGTGTCCACCTACCTCTTGGGTCGTTCATCCATCTTTCCTGCCATTTCGCCAGGGTTCGGACTCTCTCATCTTCTACTGCCCGTTCTCTGCCCATTTCCACGCTAGCGTCATAGATTCGCTTGCGCTCAATAGCGAGCAGGTCGATGGGTAGTACGCCCGCTATCACCAGAATTGCGGCTTCGGAGACTGTGCGATAAGAGCACGCGATCCGTAGTGATCTAAACATGACATTAAACATTATTACTTATATAGATATTAGGTAAACAGAACCGAACCAACGTCTTCAACTTCTTCTACATCGAACAATATTTGCAGATTCCAAACTACCTAAAACAATATTAAACCCCGCCCTATCATATTTAATATATATTTTGCACATAATAGTGTGCTATCTAGGAATGATGTCATTTGCAACAATAAGTAGGCAAATAACGCAAAGTATTTCCACACCTGTATCCTCACTTAATGAGGCTTGTCTGTTAGTGTGGAGACTACCAATTTGAAGGCTCCACTGTCGGGGCACGTTATTTCGGATACCGGGTCAAAGGAATGTTTCAACGGCGCATGTTAATATGTATACATATATATATATATATATATATATATATATATATATATATATATATATATATATATATATATATATATATATATATATATATATATATACATATATATATATATATATATATATATATATATATATATATATATATATATATATATATATATATATATAAATTTAAATATATATAAAAAGCATTAGGCATACATTATGGATAACTGTATGCCTAATGCTTTTATATATAATTTGTTCAAATAGAACAAATATAAATAGTAGACTAGGTTTGTGTATTCTAAGAATTTGAGTTTGAGAATTTATTGTGCGCTACTGACGTTGGTATTTCTCAATTCCATCTGACCATACACAAAACTAAGTTCTCTCATTTAAATTTAAAGAATGCCGTTATTCAACCTAAAGTGAATTTACGATTTTCCTATGGAGATGGTAACTATGAAATAATACACAGAAGGGAATAGACGTAAATTTTTATTCCAAAGATATTCGCTGCAGTAAGAGTTTTAGTTACCGAAATGCGTGTTTTAAATATACATTATTTATAGCTTTGTACAATGTACATATGTAGGATTAGGGTCAACTAAAGAGAAAAGGAACCAATATATAGTGTCTATGAAATAAATTAAAATCACGTTCTGTCGCCTGCAACTTTTAGTAAAAGTGTTTTGGAATTAAATGAATAATACTGATAAAGAATTGATAAGCTTTTGATTATATATATATATATATATATATATATATATATATATATATATATATATATATATATATATATATATATATATATATATATATATATATATATATATATATATATATATATATATATATATAAATATATATAATAGACTTTTATACTTTTTAATTTTAAATCATCTTAAGTTAGGACAGTACACGTTATATTATACAAAAATTATTAGGTATCATATGTAGAAAAGTGTGAATTGTTGCTATTATAACTAAGTATATCTATAAATAATCACATTGTATAATAGATGAACTATAAATTGTGTTATAATGATGTTAGAAATCACTTAGCGTAGAGATTTCTCATT
>CAXKVY010011832.1:0-27289 GCA_964058915.1 Tetropium fuscum
ATTGCGACTAATGGACCGCTTCGATGGCCCCCTCATTCACTGGACCTTACTCCACTCATTTTTTTTTGTGGGGCCACATAAAAAATCTAGTGTACACATCGCCACCAGATTTGGATACGAGACGCATTTGCCAGTATTAGTCCTGAAGAATTACGTAGTGTTGTCAAAGGAAACGTTTTCCGAGTAAGAAAATGTATTCATGTGCAAGGTGAAGACATTGAGAACTTGATTCATGGCTAAGTTGTGAATTTTGATAGCAATTCTTCGATAGGGCATTTTTTAAATTTATTTTATTTCCGTTCCCATTGGCTAATGATAGCACTGGACCTAAAATTATTTGTATCAAAATTTTAGCTTTTAGCCTAGATCAAACCTGTAAACAGCGCAAACCGAGTTTGTTTCCCACTTAATAACATGGGAAGATCGACGTTTTCACTCAAACATGAATAGCTGGTAGATTTTTTTTTAATTTCTGATAGCAGAATTTTATAGAGAATTAAATTTCCTACGAAAAAAGTAGTCCTTAGTACTAAATCCGTGAATTCATTATTTACATAAGATCGTTTAAACATTCTCTTAAAAATCGGATTTCATTCAATTAATTTTAAGGAAAGTTATATCTAAAATTTTTTGATGTTAATATTTAAATATTGTGCTTCGCAAAGTATAAAGTAGAAGGTGACTGATGAAAAAAAGGGGAGAGTAGGGGACAAAAGTGTTATTTTATTGTTATGATATTTAGTTACTTCACCTAAATACATCGATATTCTGTAATGTTTTGAAACTCTTCTGACTTTTCTAGTTTCTCTTTTGTTCGTTCATTCGCTTCTCTTGAATTTATACTCGAGACAACATTTCGGAGAATTAAAATAATTAAAGATTAAAAACTGTATTGAACCAGATTTAACAATTGAAAAAACAAAAATAATTTATTATGAATAAAAATTTGATTAATTATATCTATTTATTATTAATTTAATAATAATTAAGCGCTAATCGAAGATATTAATAACTGTTTAACAAAGAATGAAGAACAAACTCAAGATCAAAGAAAAAAGAAGAACAAAAATTATTTATAAAAACTATAAAAAGTTCATTAAAAAAACATTTTATTTCATATAAAAATAATTGTTATTTTAATGCAAGATAGATTTCTTAATTTTTTTCAGATGAAAACTAAAAAATGCTGCAATATGTTTATGTTGGCCTATAATTTTTGGATGCTGTTTTACCCCACTAAGCTACGGAAAAATTAAGAAATTTATCTTGCCTCAATTCGCGGATTTACTACAACTATGGACCTTTTTGTAGGAAATTTAATTCTCAGAAATTATTATTAAACAAATTTCGCTTGAACATTAAACATTAGCCAATGGGACCGAAGAAGAAAACAAAAAAAACACATATATATATATATATATATATATATATATATATATATATATATATATATATATATATATATATATATATATATATATATATATATATATATATATATATATATATAAAGCATATGAAAATAAAGATTCCAGTTTCCCATTTTTCTGAATTACCCAGTTTTGTTTATTTGTCGATCGTATACAAGTTTTAATAAATTCCAGGACATATCAGTCGTTAATAATGAGTTGACCAACATTTTTTGTCATGAGGTCGATGCAAGAAAACCTGTCATCGACCTGTCCATATACGCCATAACATAACAGATTAGACGATTCAAACCGGTAAAATGATTTCCTAATCGGTCGGCATTTTCAAAGATCACCGAGATGCTATTATAATGGATGGTACTCTGCTTGACCGCAGGTTCGTATTAAAGTCCTGAAAGCACGTGGTAAAAGTGGGCCAGCCCGTTTGGCGGGAACCGACACCCGGATACAAGAATGATGCACGTACCTGGAGGAACCGCGTCTGTGACGGTGGTCGTGGGTAATCCTGCTCGGACTGAGCTTCCAGGGGATGGGCACTTAGATTTTTTAGGCACTACACCACTCACTAACTATCGCGGAGCACGTTTGTATAGGGAATGGAATCCACCTGTCTCGAAGACTATCAGCCTAGCAGCAGTGCACCATGTGGATTGATCTTCGGGGACCCCTCCAAAGAAGAGCGACCGCCTCGTGACCCAGACAAGGCACTTAAACAGTTATAACATCTTGCGCATCACCCTGCATTGAGAAAAATTAGCCTATTAAACTATTTTACTAGTGCTCAATACCAATTCTCTCCGGATACGTTCGATTAAAATGGGACTGCGCTGAATTGCCTTCAGAACCTTTGCAAAAAAATATTTACCCTTCAATAGATATTTTCACCGGAGTTTAAGTTTACTTAATTAAAGTAAAAATTTACTTTCGTTGAAGATTGTTTTATTATTCCAATTATTCTAATTATTTCTTGCCACAATTTTTTATCTCCTAGATTTAAAGTAATGTATTATTTTCTTGATTTTTTTAATATTTGGTAGGTATTGAATTATTTTAAAATTATTTTTATATTACTTAACGTTTCCGTCCCTTTTTTGGGTCCATTTTTCAAAAGAGTATCTTATTTATGACATATTTGACATAGGCAAAAATGACAGTTTTTATTAATTTTTAAGGTTACTAGACTGTTCGATTAGTATCATAGGAAAGTACAGTCAAGAAACCCTACGAACTTAGGCTATTTTATATTTCATTATTATTATAATTTTGGTTATGTTAATATTATGTAAATGTATATTTATAATAAGTAGGTATGTATGTACGTATATAAGTTTATATGTAGAGATAATGTTTTTTGTTAGCTTATATAATATTTTTATATTAACAAATTGTAGATTGTAGAAAATGTTCTGTATCTTTCTTGTTATTACATGCAGTAGGATTTTTTTAAATATAAATTGATTCCATAATTAGCCGTGTTATAATTATAATTTTGTTCTTTATTAATAACTTTAGTATTTTCGTAGTTAAATTAATGACCTGTTTGATTAGAATGTTTTTTAGAGCTGTAATATTAGCTGAATATTTGTGACCTTTTAAACTTTCTTCAAGAAGTTGCATTGTTTGACCGATGTAGACTTCATCACATTGTTTACATGTAACTTCGTATACACAGTGTGTAGTTTTTTCAAGTGGATGTTTAATGCTGTGTAAAGGAATTTTAAGTTGTTTGCATTTTTGTGTGCTGTGTGAATATCATGTTTTTAAAATTTTTGAAATATTTTCTCATAGTTGTGGTATATATGGTAAGGCAACATATGTTTTACGAGTATTAGTAGCATTGATTATTGGTGGTGGAGAATTATAGTATTTGTGAATTCTGTTTTTGAAAATTTTGTTGATTAGAGAAAAGGGATAGTTATTATTTATTAAAATATTTTTTGCTTTTTCGATGCATTATTTTCTAAAAATGGCACATGTTAGTTTTATTGATCTATCTGCAATACCAATTATTACAGTTTTTTTATGTTTGTAAGGGTTTGTTGAGTTGAAATTAGTATATCTACCAGACTACTTCAACTCAAAATATCTTTATTTCTTTATGTATCTTCTAATTTCTTTACTATATTTATTTATTTTTAGAGGGTTTATCGTGGAATGGCAACAATAAAACAACTGATTACATTACTTAACGTTTCGGTCCCTTTTTAGGGCCTTTTTCAAAAGAATATTTTATTTTATAAAAATGTCAAAATGACTCATCCAATACAAAAAAAGAATAAAATGGACCTTTCCCTATATTTTAAGACCTCGAAATCCTCTCCTTAGGAGATATTTTTCTATCCATCGGGAGCGGATTTCTGTAAGCAACAAGCTGATTAAAATCGGTTATTAAACAAAAAAGTTATTGGCCAAAGAAAAAAGTGCAATTTAAGTACAGCTAACAAATGAAAAAAAATCGATTTGTATGATTACCTAAGTATAGCTCCGCTCGCGATGAATTCTCATCGAAGTCTTAAAATGTAGGTCCATTTTATTGCTTTTTTATATTGGATGTTATTTCGACATTTTTGCTATTAAAGGAGATAGCCCAAAGAAGGGCTATTTTCAAACGGGGCTTCCATCTTGAATTTTAAAAAGCCGGCTGTTGAAATTTTCCTTTCATAGTCCATTCTGTTCCATAAGCAACGATACCAAGCTGATTAAAATCGGTTAATAAACAAAAAAGTTTTTTGGCCCACACGTTATGGTTTAAAATAATATTTTTGAACCATAATATTTGTAATATTTTTATATACTTCTAACTGGTGCTCTGTCCCTGGCCTTGGTAGCTGATATATACGAAATGGAGTTACATTAGTTTCCTCCTCGACATTAAAGCCACCATCAGAATGAAATACTAGGTCAAATATATTTAATTTTACCTGTACCCATCTATTTCAGTGAATATAAAAATATATAAATGGTCTCGAATTAAAAGGTATCTCTATAGGATCAGCATCATAAATCATCCGTAAATTTAATTGGGTATAATAATTTACACCTAATGTAAAAGATAGTCGATTAAGTGGAGCACCTCTTTAATTACACGATATTTCTGTAATTTAATTTGAATTTATTAAACCTGGTCCAATTCCCAATTGAGTAACTGGTAACTGAATTCCTTTAACGGACCGCTCGGCACATTGCCACCAGAAAGTGGGTGCGTGGGTGTCGGGACATGTACACAAAATAAATAAAAATAAATTAGATACGGAGGAATAGTTGACCGGACCGAATGTTTATATAAACCTCGTATAGAATATTATGAACACAGTTTTTCATTTAAATTGATACCATGTAAATTCCATGTACCGTTGTACTCCTTTTTAAAAAAAATCTAGAATGCAGTAGCGGCTCTTGCTGTAGAGATGTAGGGGTAGCAACGTTTATATTTTCTATTACATGCATTGACGGACATAAAGAGTGACGAATTCGAAATTGTATTCAAGTTTAAAGTGGTATAAGTTCTAAACTACTTGAATGATTGCTACGAACCTTTTTTTATTTTGAAGAACGATACTTTGATTTCTTATACAGTCACTACCGTAAAATATTTATCGATTAAATATTTATTCCTAATTGATACAAGGAAAAATAAAAGTGTCTATTTTATTCAGGAATTTTAAAACACCCTGCAGATTAATTCGGTGCTTGAGATAAGCTCAAAATACTATCGGCGTTCAGAGCGGAATCCGTATTAATTTTTTTTTATTACTTCAGTATCTCGTTTTGTTTACAAAATGTTTATGGAAAGTAAGGTAAAATACATTATTACCCTGCAGAGTATGATTCGACAGCGTTTAAAGTAGGCAATAAAAGGTTGGCGAAGCTAGCTCAGCTTAATAAAAAAAAGAAATAAATTAGTAGGTTCGTACATGTTTTCGAAGCTACTAATCCCGTGGACGCCACTGACCGTTACGCAACCAAGTCAGATGGTTCCCAACTATACTGGGTATCGAAATTTCTCTTAGAATCTTCTGTAACTTGGTGAATGAAAAAAAAAGAGATGCAGTACCCCAAGATCTTATTTTATTTCCAAAGTTGCATTAAAAATGTATTTCCGAACGTTATCATGAAAATTTTATTATATAGAGCGCTCATGCGCTCGTAAGTGCTTTACAAAATTAAGTGGTAGGTGGTTTAAATACTCCAGTAGGTGGTTTATATACTAAAAGATGATACCTGGCGAACGACTCATGAAATTTTGAGATTTTGTTTTTGATTGATTCCTCAGTAACGATGCAATGTCAGTAACTTTTTTTCAGAATTTAATTTGAGCATATACCCTGTAGGGCGCAGTAGCTACAGTAGCTGTTGTCAAATGGAATCACTCTGTAGCCTCAACTTTTCTGAACATTTTGTTTCTTATTTCATGGCTTTATCTGTTTTTATTTGAGATACACTGTTGTAAAACGAACATCTCGGACAAGGGCTTTAAAAGCAGAAATTTTTACTTGTAAATAATCAAGGAGGCATATGTGGAAACGAATACGAGTTGTTTTGAAATATGTCATTTATTTAAGAGTTTGTCAACGTCATTTATTTAAGAGTTTGTGTTTAAACAAGAGTTTGTCTAAAAAAATGCCAATTAAAATCAAATAAATATCAAAACGTAAGTTTAATTTGAAAAGTAACAAAAACATGAAAATTTAAAAAAAGGACAAACAAATTTTTAGGGGCTAATATCTAGTGTGGCCTCCTCGCTTGCCAATAGCTTAATTCAGTCGATGTGGCATCGAATCAATAAGATTTGTTATAAATTCTTGTGGAATGGCATAATTTCTCCCTGAAGTGCAATTCGCAGATCCTGAAGACTGTTGGGTAAAGCAGGTCGACGACGAATGCATTTTTGAAGTTGCTCCCACAGATGTTCAATTGGATGGAAGTCAGGGCTGCAAGCTGGCCAAACCATTCGTTCAATACCCACTTTGTCCAAATATTGTTTGACTACTGGTGCCATGCGTGGACCCGCATTATCTTGCATTAGTACGAAGCTGTCTCCAATAAAATGAGAATAGGGAACAACTGCGTTCTGTAGAATATGCTCGATATATCGATGCGGAATTAAGGCGCTGTTTTCAACAAAGATTAAATCTGTACGGGCGCCACTAGAAATTCCCACCCATACCAATCACAGAACCTCCATGAAAACTTACGCGTTCGAAAATTGTACATTCCGCAAATCTTTCATTTCGCCGACTTCAAACTTGCTCTCGACCATCAAGTGATCTCAGTCATCCGTGAAAAGAACTTTAGTCCATTGCTGAATTCCCCAAATTCACATGTACGTGCGCAAATTAAAGACGTGCTTGACGATGTCTTGGAAGCAGCTGGAGTCCAACTTTGAAGTTGGGACTACTTTTTAGTGCCCGGTTTGTTGTGCCGGTGTATATAGATAAACTTCCGAAAAAAGTTGTCCAAAGATTGTCCTGTAAAAAAGGACGTTATTCAAAATTTTCGAGTTATGTAGTACGTCAGATAGCCGAGGGCCAGTTCTTTCTTTGATAAAAATTTGTTAATATTCACTATAGCCGTACTGTAGCCGTACCTCAATGGAGGAAACGAGTGATCTTGTATAAATCGCAAAATTTTTTTATAAACTCCTTCTCCAATATAACACAATACAACACATTAAATCATAGAGTTCCAAAATTATACCTAAAATGCATGATTATACCATGTTCGTGTATCTCTGTTAATGCAACCCCTATCTTCAATAGCTGATTTCTCAAAAACCTCTCTTCTAAACAGTTTAGGCAATAAACACTTTTTTATGCATAATTTTACTGCGAACACTTGAGAACATTTTGTAAGTTTATAATTTATTTTGTAGGAGAAACGGTTTTCCAGAAAATCGCAAAACACTACCTTGTTGAAAAAAAGTTCCAACATGTTCACTTAACGTTTCGAAGGTACCTTCGTATTCATTTTCATCCTTTAAAAATGAAGGTCCAAAAATTCCCTGTGCTGACTCTGCACACCAAAAAGATAATTTTGAATATGAAGGTATGGCTATGAAGGTTTGATGTATTTCCGTGGGATTTTCTTGAGACCAGTAATGAGAGCTTTATTTGTTTACGTATAGCTACACAAAATGTGCTTCCTCAGATATAAATAAATTTTCAGACAAATCAAATACAAGTGTTAGGCTTTCCATAATAAATTATATAAAAATTATAGTTAAAATTTATGATTATGGTAAGAAATTATTTCAGTTGACAATACCTAAATTAATAGTTTGTTCAAGAATTATGATGTTTTGTGTTAAACAAATTATCGATGACGTCACATCCGTAACATCTAGAGCGCCATCTTATTGCATATTACATCAAAATAAACGGAATTAAAATTATAAATCGACGTGTCCGAGTCTTGAAAAATATTGAATTTATCCGTTACTTTTCTAACGCACTTCATAGTCATACCTTCATAGTCGAAAAGTATCTGTTTAGTGTGCAGAGTCAGTCAATTTGTCACTCGTTAAAATAAAGATTTTATTATTTTTCATTATTCTATTTGATATAATTCTTTTACCTAGTATAGTTTTTTTTTCAATTTTATATGACATCATTTTATTATGTTGATTCATAAATTCAATATTTTCATTATCAGAATTTGAACTCTACGTCCGTCCCTGACCAGCGTCGAGCTCTTTTTCTCAAATTCTTCAGCACACTAATGGGTGTGTCCGAACCTTGGCCTTCTTAGTTTAATGGATTTGACTAGGCACTAGGTTAAATGTGAACATTCGGTAAATACTACTGGTTATTGTCGATATCGACTTTCCTGCCGTCACTAACATTATGCAGCCACTTGACTCGCATATACTATTAGTTTGTAAAACCTTATTACTGATAAATTATGTATTAGTTTTGGTGTCAACAATCTAATTTATTTGTACAAGAGAATGTCGTCTGCTGGACAATTTAAATGCAAGCGTTGACCTCTGAGCGAAAAGCGGATATGAGATTAAAAGTTACTAAAGAATAATAAACTGGTGGAAAATCACTCCAATACAATACAGAACAAGTGAATAATGGAGGAAAAACACCTCTTCAAATTTATGTAACCTAGGAGACGTTTATATGTAAATAACACACTCGGAAACATACGTATACTCGCTAAATAGTCACTAATTTCACAATATAGATTTATAACCAACTAACAATACCTTAAATTTATTTTTAACAACAACTAGATAAACAAAAAACAGCTGCTATTTAATCACCCAGGAATAAATTGGCAATTAACGAAGCTCAGGGACTATTAGTTCTGTCTGCATTGAACAAAACCAAGGGTCCTAAACAATCCCGATGGTTTGTCTCAAAAGCCCAGGAAAGGCCTTATTGCCCACTATCGCGACGGCAATAAGACAAAGCAATATGAATACTCCAACGGCAATTCAATTCAAGAGCACAGGGACATGAATATTCCGACGGCAATTCAAGAGCACAAGAACATGAATATTCCGACGGCAATTCAAGAGCAGAGGAATATGAATATTCCCATGACAATTCAAGAGCACAGGAATATGAATATTCCCACGGCAATTCAAAAACAAAGAAATATGTATATTCCGACGGCAATTCAAGAGCAGAGGAATATGTATATTCCGAAGCCAAATCAAGAGCACGGTAATATGACTATTACGAAGTCAATTTAAGAGCATAGGAATATGAAATTAGCGACGGCAATTCAAGAGCACAGAGATATGAATATTAAGACGGTAATTCAATTGCAGACGAATGTCAATATTCCTACGGCACTTCAAGAGAACAGGAATATGAATAATCCGACAGAAATTCAAGAACAAAGGAACATGAATGTTCCGACGGATATTCAAGAGCATAGGAATATGAATATACATAATAATTAATAATTTGTTTGGAAAGAAAGTGAAGGACAGACACAAGCGTTAAAAGAGGATCAGAATTATACACTATCACTACCCAATACTGCAAATCCAAATACAGAAGAAACATAGATAGAACTCAAACCATAGAATCGGAAGAATTTGAGGCCAAAGAAGAATTAATATAGAGTAGTGTCCAAGTCAGGAAGTCCAATACTCTTCAACATGATATTGGACGATGTAACAAAAGAAATAAAATAAAAATCTAAGAAACTACAAGTGGGGTATAGTAATTTGGAGCCAGTATTCATAACAGAATGAGCATTTACGGACGACTTGATGATATATATATGTAACTTGGAAACGTGGAATTTGCACTCAAATAGGAAAACTTAGCTATTTTACCTTAAACAAGAATAAAGGTGATAGGAGAAAATTATATACAGACAACAGCAAAGCTCTCGAAGACCCAATAATAGAACAGACAGGGAGTTTTAAGTACCTGCGAGTAAAGGTAGAAAAAGATGAAAAGAATTTATTTCCGCCTTGAATAAATAGCAGAATAGAAAATGTAACAAAACTCTATTATTAATTAAATAACACGTTCATAAGGAGAGAAGTGACAACAAGGAAGACAAAATTAACAGTATATAATACAATGCGAGAGTTGGCAACTGACAGGCAGTATAAATGAAATATTTTTCTCAATGGAGTAACAAGAAGGTATAAAATATGAAATAAATATATAAGGAAAGAGTTAGAAATGATTCCAATAATGGGCGGCATAAAACCATAGCAACTCAAATGGTTTGGAGGCCTAGTGAAAGAGGAGAGACAGGCGAAAAGTATATGGACAGACAAAGGCAGTGGAGAACAGAACCAGAGGGAGACCAAACCAAACTTACAATGGCGTTCTGGTGGACAACCTAAGAGGGAAGAACACAATATGGAAAAAGGGAAAAGAATTAGCAAAGAACAAAAAAGATTGGGCATGTTTTGTGCATAATTAATTATATTTACACATAATTAAGTATGGGTAAATATAATTAATTATGTAATTAATTAATTATTTCACACGCAAGAAACTGTGAGATTTATTTTATTGTGACTTTCTGATAACATAGCTTTTGAGAAAAACATATATTTATTTGTGACTCTTAGCGATTAAGCTTTTTATCATGTTTACAAAAGTACTTGCTGCTGAAAAAACCGTTTGCTCTATGTTGATCGGTCGACATAATATTTTTATAGCATTAAAAATAATTGCAAATTAGTCTAATCATCTGTTTTTTTATGTAACCCTTCAATTTCTTCATTTGTTCTTATACAATTCTATAATATTTATGAAGGAGTAACATTACATTAGTTTCATATCTCCTTAAGCAAATTATAGCCTACCTGAAAGTGATTATCTGATGAATGTACTACCTTGCTACTGTCCGAACTGTTAAACTATTTAATATATTGCTATAAACTATTTAATATATTGTTTAAAATTGCCTAAAATTATTTAATTAAAGAGAATTAAATGTATTCAGTTATTAAATTAATTAAATGTAAGTCAGTTTTAAAGAGTTCCCCCTTTAAAATTGTTCCCTCTCGCCTTATAAATATACTCTGACTTAATATATTTAATTCTTTTTGGCAATATATTAAATATTTTAGAATCTAAATACGATATAAATCTTTGCGTGTGACGTTTGTAATCTTTTTCTTGTTCTCTTTTCTTGTAATTTAGTTTTTGCCCTAGAATTCCAGATTCATCCTGCTAAAAAAGGTGGTAACATATTTTTTATTTAAATTTTTTCCGGTACTTTGAATCTGAAGTTTTTCATTACGCAAATATAGTTTCTTGATATATGCATAAAATAACCGGGAATTGCGAATTTCCAGCTCAAAGAAGTACAAAAATTTCCAGGAAATCTTTAACTGGAAACCCCGTTTCCCAAACTCTCATTGACAGTAATACGAGAAAGTTTCGCGCAGTCCTCATTAAATATATAATTTGGCTACTTTTACAAACAGGTCGCTTACTATATAATTATTTAAGCTTGTTTTTTTTTCACGAATAATTCGCAATTACCGGCTGCTCAAGTCGGGCCTCTGCTCTGCCTCTGCCAATAAATTATCTGTCCGATAATTATACACCGACTAATACTCACATGTAATTCTCGCGGAATAGTCATCATTACTCGAAATATTCGATTGGAACTATGGCATAGTAAGGAGGGCCCACAAAATCTGCGGCAGTGAGTCAAGGTCAGTTAACATTCTTTCTTGGCTGCGATCGCGAAACATCTTACTGACCCACTATTTTCACTTCCTGCATCTCGTGAACCGACAGATGAGACTCCCAGCCACCCATGACGGGGCTCTCGTCAATCGTCGACCATCGTAGACCGTCAGGAGCCTTATATGACATATAATAGGCGTTCTGAAAAAATCTCATCCGCCTTGGTAATAATATAATAATAAGTGCATTCAATTGGACGCGCGATTGTGTGGATATGGATATGGATAATTATTTAAAAAGTTTTTGGCAATCACTTTTAAAAAGTGTTTGAATATTTTGGTAATAATATACTAATACTAATAGTGTATTGAATATACAATAGTGCGAAGGGGTTCGAAAAATTTACGAGGTGTGACAATAGTTTCGCTTCGAAAAGTTAAAAAAATCGTGGCAGAAACAGGGGTGCCCGGATTTTTTATGGTAACCATACATTGCTACTGTCATATAGAACATATCGTGCAAAGAACTTGAAAAATTTAGAACATACGAGGTGTGACATAGTTATGACATAGGTGTGACATGTTATTTTGTACTGGGTAAATTTAATTTTTATTTAATTGATGTTAATGAAAATTTTATGTACCTTTTTCTGCCTCTTATCCTCCGGCTATGTTCAGTAATCAGTATACCTATTTAATTATCTCAGGAGTAGGTTCTAGAAGTAAGCTGTGATAAACCATACAATACACAACACAAAGAAATATATTAACCTAATATAAAATTATTGCCATTTATGACATTAGAATTTTAGGAAATTTTGATTTAAGTCCGAATTGGTTTCACTAAAAGTCTTATATCTATGAGCTCTATTTAAAAGTGTTCTTTTAAGAAAGTGGGCAATTGATAATTTATATAATTGTTCAAAAGTTTTAATTTTATTCATTTTATAGTCATGACTTATATTCGAATGATATGATAAGGTACCTTATATTTGTCCAACGTCGCTTCTTTACGCTTTTATTTTCACAATCTTGCTCCTGTCCGGCTAATTGTTATTAATTGTTATTCAGCATACCACGTCTATCTGATTTCTCTGCAACTCAACAATTCTTTTGATCCTCTTGTCCCCTTTATTTCTATCTGCAAGCTCACTTTCTTATTTCCTCCCTGATATCCGATTTCTTTCTGAATTATTATTTTCTTGCCTGTGGAAACCATTCCACCCTTTTTGTTTTCCTGATCTCTTGATTTCTTTTTATTATATAGTCTATGCCACATACCATTCTCTATACTATATGTCTATGCACTTTCTCACTTTATTTATCGAGTTTATTTATGTTTAGCATCTTTACACATTCACTATGTCTACTATACATACATTTTCCATTCCTAATTCTTATTTAATATATAATATCACTTTCTTTTCTATATATGATATATTTTGACACATAATGTATGCCTAATTTTGTATTCGTAATCATTTCCGATAATATATTATTTGATACCTACTAAATTGTCTTGCACAATACTTTAATGAGAAATCTCTACGCTAAGTGATTTCTAACATCATTATAACACAATTTATAGTTCATCTATTATACAATGTGATTATTTATAGATATACTTAGTTATAATAGCAACAATTCACACTTTTCTACATATGATACCTAATAATTTTTGTATAATATAACGTGTACTGTCCTAACTTAAGATGATTTAAAATTAAAAAGTATAAAAGTCTATTATATATATTTATATATATATATATATATATATATATATATATATATATATATATATATATATATATATATATATATATATATATATATATATATATATATATATATATATATATATATATATATATATATAATCAAAAGCTTATCAATTCTTTATCAGTATTATTCATTTAATTCCAAAACACTTTTACTAAAAGTTGCAGGCGACAGAACGTGATTTTAATTTATTTCATAGACACTATATATTGGTTCCTTTTCTCTTTAGTTGACCCTAATCCTACATATGTACATTGTACAAAGCTATAAATAATGTATATTTAAAACACGCATTTCGGTAACTAAAACTCTTACTGCAGCGAATATCTTTGGAATAAAAATTTACGTCTATTCCCTTCTGTGTATTATTTCATAGTTACCATCTCCATAGGAAAATCGTAAATTCACTTTAGGTTGAATAACGGCATTCTTTAAATTTAAATGAGAGAACTTAGTTTTGTGTATGGTCAGATGGAATTGAGAAATACCAACGTCAGTAGCGCACAATAAATTCTCAAACTCAAATTCTTAGAATACACAAACCTAGTCTACTATTTATATTTGTTCTATTTGAACAAATTATATATAAAAGCATTAGGCATACAGTTATCCATAATGTATGCCTAATGCTTTTTATATATATTTAAATTATATATATATATATATATATATATATATATATATATATATATATATATATATATATATATATATATATATATATATATATATATATATATATATATATATATATATATATATATATATATATATATATATATATATATATATATATATATATATATATATATGTATACATATTAACATGCGCCGTTGAAACATTCCTTTGACCCGGTATCCGAAATAACGTGCCCCGACAGTGGAGCCTTCAAATTGGTAGTCTCCACACTAACAGACAAGCCTCATTAAGTGAGGATACAGGTGTGGAAATACTTTGCGTTATTTGCCTACTTATTGTTGCAAATGACATCATTCCTAGATAGCACACTATTATGTGCAAAATATATATTAAATATGATAGGGCGGGGTTTAATATTGTTTTAGGTAGTTTGGAATCTGCAAATATTGTTCGATGTAGAAGAAGTTGAAGACGTTGGTTCGGTTCTGTTTACCTAATATCTATATAAGTAATAATGTTTAATGTCATGTTTAGATCACTACGGATCGCGTGCTCTTATCGCACAGTCTCCGAAGCCGCAATTCTGGTGATAGCGGGCGTACTACCCATCGACCTGCTCGCTATTGAGCGCAAGCGAATCTATGACGCTAGCGTGGAAATGGGCAGAGAACGGGCAGTAGAAGATGAGAGAGTCCGAACCCTGGCGAAATGGCAGGAAAGATGGATGAACGACCCAAGAGGTAGGTGGACACACCTGCTTATCAGAAGACTCGGACCTTGGATGGAAAGGAAATCCGGGGAGGTGGATTTCTACTTGACCCAGTTCCTGAGTGGGCATGGATACTTCCGACATTATTTGTGGAAAATGGGCAAGGTCAGGACGCCGGAATGTAAATACTGCGGACATGAAAGGGACGACGCAGAGCATACGTTTTTCGTATGCAGTCGCTGGATCGACGAAAGGAGACGTGTGGAAGCAGAAATCGGTCAAATCACTCCAGAGAACATCGTGGAGCTGATGCTTGATAACGAGAACGGATGGAACATAGTGGCTACCTACGTGCAGGGGCTGCTACGAACAAAGAGAGATGATGGCTGCTTGACAGACTGAAGAAAAAGCGAAAGGACAGAGAGGCTACGAGCTAAAGCGGTAGAGCTCGCAAGAGCAAGAAACAAGACCCAGGCTGAAGTAATGCGAAAGCGGTTCCGGTCTGGTGTTCTGCGAAGGAAAGGGAGGTGGTTTTTTAGTGAGGTCGCTGGCTCCCCGTCGGACTCAGTTACTCGTAAGTGAGGCCGATGCGGATCCAGCAGTCCCACACTATTAAGCAGAGCGGACCCTGCTTAATGTCTTTTTGAAGATTTTTCCACCGACCCTCGACAAAAAAAAAAAAAAAAAAATGTCATGTTTAGATATCTAAATATTTATAATTGCTACAGGGAAAATAAAAGTGTCCGTCTTATTCAAGAACGCCCTGCAGATTTATTCGGTTAAGATAAGTTCAATATGCTCTCTGCGTCTTTAGAGCGGAATCCGTATTCAATTTTGTTTTTCTAGTAACTCCTTTATCTTGTTTTTTTTAATACTCATGTTTAAGCAAAGTAAGGTAAAATGCATACCTATTAACAAAATTCATATTTTATTAGAAGCTCGCACAGAACTTTAGGTGCTTCCATGGAATTTCCTCACGGCCAACATGTATATTGAGAAACAATTACAAGACTATGTAATTGCACCATTTATATGGAAAGATTTTATACTGATGCCCGATGATGACAATGCCCGACTTCACACTGTCCATATCGTAGGTGAATATCTTGATGAAGTTGGCATCCAACGAATGACTTGGCCAGCAAAGAGTCCCGATTTGAATTCCATAGAAAATATTTGAGATAAATTGGGATGAAGGGTTAGGTCTCTTAATAAGGTGCCTAATATGCTTAATACATTATCAGAAACGCTTATGGAGGAGTGAAATAGTATTCCATAAATCACTGGACTCAATAGACAATAGATACAATAGACTCTTTAATCAGGGCACGAGGGGGTAACATACGCTACTAATATTGTTCCCTGTTCAAAACGTTCGACCTTTCTTTTATGTAACTTCGCTTTTGTGGTGATACTGGTAAAATGTATTATAGCGGCAATAAAATATTTTAAATAGTATCTCTCTCACCTGCAAGCCTGTATTTTCCAAACGAAGTTAGATAAAGAGGTGAATCAAAAAACCAAATTTAATCTGTATTCCGATTAAAACGCCTAAGGCATTTCGAGCTTATCTTAAGAGGCGAATAAACCTACTGGGTGTTTTATATTTTCTGAAAATAACGGTCACTTTTATCTTACCCTGTATCTATATATATTTTTAACCAATAAAAATTTTGGGGTCTGTATAAATATCTGCATAAGTATATGTTTTAAATATCTCATATTATCATTCTCCAAAATAAAAAAGTTTCGTATCAATCATTTAATTATGTTAGAAATTATAACACCTCAATGGTTAGAAATTATAACACATAATGTCCGTCAGTATATAGGTATATCTTGAAACAACGCTACATCCGGGTGGACGGACGTGCGGACATTTAAAAAGTTGTTTGAAAAGAACAAATTTTTGCTCTCCGACGAAAACTGGCGATTTTTGTTTCTCCAGATCAAATGCAATTATAGATACTATTCGCTGCGAAAGTCGATCAGTCATATATAAACAGTCATATAAGTGCAAAACGGGTAAATGTAATTTAATCGTTCAAGTAGAGTCAAAGACCTAGGCATGGAATTTAGTACTAGTTGAACTGACTGATACCTACATTCATAGAATATTAAATAATGCCTGAATGTATAAAAAGTTTGCAACAATGATCCTGTTTCCACTACATGAAATACATTTCTAAGGTAAAACATTAAGTGATAGCCTCACATTTCGATGGTTAAAAGAAGAAGACTATCACAACTCGAAAAAGTATTATTTTGATAAAACATTGTTTGAAGGTTTAAGAGATCTACATTATTGCACATATTGAACATATCTACATTATTGCTCTGCTAAATAATGTAGATATGTTCCACGTTGGATATTATTAATTTAATTATACCATATTATTATTTATTATTTTATTTTACTTCTGCTATAAAAAATATCTATATTTGATCATGTTAAATTTTAAATTACAATTTTTTTTTTCCAAAAAATTAGTTTTGATTAGTTTAGTCAAAAAAGGTCATTGACAAAAATTAAGTAAAAGAAATTCCAATATTATTATTGATTTTCTTGAAAATTTCAAAAACACTTTCTTCAGAAAAAAAAACAATATTTAAAGAAATTATAGAACAGGTTTTATCTATCGCATCTGTTTATTCTTAACACCAATAGGTGAAGCACAAAACTTAACTAACCAAGAAATAAAAACTTAACTAACGTCAAAGGAACATAACTTACTAAAAAAAGAATTGGCCACAGTCAAAGCTGCATTCGCTATCACTGTTTCTTATTATATCAAAATGCGTTCCGCTTTAGAACACTTGTGGGGGATCGTTGCCCAAGTCAAAGCTGCATTCGATATATTTGTTCTCTGTCTCCCTCATATCTATATGCTTTATCTCACTTGCGAGACGAAAATGTTATAAAATGTGTCGTGACGCGACCTTGAAAAATCACTCTCATGCGGCTAAAGAAGTATTCACTTCAATAAAGTTTGGCTTTCTTACCAGCTCTAATATAAAGTAAAACTACCTACTTACTTTTAAATACAATAATATTTAAAGATAAACTCAATTTTAAGCTATTGTAAAGGTGACTATAAAAACTATAAGCTATTGTAAAACTAGGAACACAGTTTGTCCTTTTTTATCTTCTTTTATTCCTACTTTTTTATTATAGGCCTTTTCTAATATTAGTGGTATGACATTGTTCGATTTTCTTCTGAGATTTAGAACCATAATTTTCTTCTGAGCAATTTTTTTCTGCTAAACGGTTTTTTTCTCCTGAACAGTATATTTCTCCTGAACATTATTTTTCACCTGAACCGTTTTTTCCTCTGAGCATTATTCTTCTCATACATATTTTTTTCTGCCAAACGGAGCAAAAAAAGAGCAGATAATAAAAATAGCAGGTAATAAAGATCACTCGTGGTTCAAGCACAACATCAATTTAACCTTACCTCCAACTAGATGATCAACAGATGATGAAATAATTGAGAAAATTATAGTTTTAGTAGATTGTACTACACAGGAGGAAACAACACATCAGGATAAGCCTTCGATGTCGTCCATATCAGTTCTGATAATCAGGAAACTGAGTATACTACGTTGAGTAGGTATGCATAGTTTGAGTTTGTTACGTTGAATCAAGAAAATACACTGATACAAGCATCTACATTTACCTCGGCTAGCCGTACTATTAACTGCTCTAATTTAGTCCTCCTTTCTTATAATTTGAACAGTTAGTACAATTATATAATAATAAAATTAGGGAAGGGATGAGTAAAATCATCCCCTAAGGAAAAACACCTTGAACATGGGAAAAATATTTTAATAGCATAAGCCTCTAAAAGAGTCATTTCTCCTAACAAAAAACCACTTTGTTGAAAAAAAATACTTATTGCAAATAAACGAAACTAAATAAAGAGCAAAGGGATCGTTTTACTAGCAAGTTGGGGATAAAATGATCCCTTCTACGAACAACTTTAAAATGATACTCTGACATTTTAATATCAAGATGAAAGCGAGTGGCATATGTTTTTGAAACCTAATCTTCCTCTGAACCCTGGCTAATGGTAACGGAATATCGGAGCAATATTAACAAATGAATTGATCGTCGTCTTCATCAAGTACTACGCACAATTCGTGTGCGAATCCATCCAAATTCAAAAAATCCATCCGTCAATAATAATTGATATATGTAATGATGTATGTGATTTATGTAATGTATGCTTCATAGTAGTAGAGACAGTTTGCATTTCTCTCGTTGTCCCCTCCTCAAAGCGGTATCATTTTACACCGTTGCTGTAGGATCGTTTTACACCAAACTGAAATGCAATCACCTCTTGTTAACTATAAACTTAGTTGCAAACATTAACTGGAAACGAGTACCATAAATCATGACAACGCGTTCTGATGCATTGAGTTTTCGATAATTTTTAATGCACTTATCATATTGCTACAGATAATTATCTTATTTTGAAAAAAATAAAGAAATAAGATTAAAAAAAATCAGTTTTTAAGGAATTGTCAGAATATACTAATTATACTGTACCTACTTGGGTATTTTATGTAATATAAAAAAATGGTAGGTTTTAAACTTTTGATATAAAATATATGCACTGTTTAAAAGACATGTAGTGACCTCTAAACATAGCTAGTAAAGTCTCAAATGCTCAAGCGTGAATCCCTGTAGAACTTTTTATACAGTAACAGACCTCCGCAGACAGATGGAGGTAGTAGCTCTTTTAGGGTATACGTATACATACAATGATTAATCTTGATTTAGTTTTTAGTGTATGTGTATTATTGTACTTATGCTTATTATCATTTTACTGTCGACAGAATAAATTGTTTTGCAACATTAATACATCTTTGGCTATAACACATATGTCTGCTGAAAATATTATGAGATAATATTGAAAATGATGCCTTCCGCAAGCACGATCCGATAAATCAAGTCTGACCAGGGCCAATTTATCCAGTAGCTAAGGATGGCAGTTGCCTAGGGCGGCAATGAATATTAATTAATCCTAATAAAAAATATAATAAACAAAAATCAGATAAAGAAATACACTGCTGACTGGAATAATTCAAAATTTTAATGTAATTTTGGATGCATATATCTTCTGAATAATGTGGAATATCAAAATACGGTTATCAGGACGTTTTTGACAATTTCATTGGTAATAGTTGGCGTGAATATCATGTTTCTGTCGTGCTCCAAAAAGGAATATACGGGGTGTAAACTAAACCCCTACAAAAAATAAAAATTTCATTTATACTGAGAATTTAGGAATACCAAAATCAGGTTTAAATTTTTATCAGAGTAGCCTATGAATCAATTCGATAAAACAAATTTTAAATTTAAATAAGCTCTTTACAAAAGCCTGTATAATTAAAATGAATGATAATTTTAAGATTCTAAATCTGTGAAGGGAAACCTTAGACAAATATCTCGAAATGGTTTTTTATTTTTCTTGGTCGGATGAGTATTATCATAATTACAATTTCAATGTAATTACACGGTAAATCGTTATTATAAAACATTTAAAAAACCTGCGGTAGTAACTAATGAACTGATAGTTCATGTCGATAGTTTTGATTGAAAAATATTGTACAATTTTTCCATAAACAGGTGTATAATGTCACAATTGACAATAAAAGAAAGGAGAAATTGTATTCGCGTATTAAATGAGGGTTTTACGCAACATACTGTCGCTAGGATGCCGTATATCCTAGCAACAATATGTTAGCCAAAGTATGGTTCACACAAATTAAAAAAGAGGTTTGATGAAACAGGTGCTGTTAAGCTTTTGTAGTATGGAAGGCGAAAAAAAATAATTGGAGCTCGTGGAGAAGGGATTTTGATAAGAAATGTTCGTAGGACATCTTATTTACACTTATTATCGACGTTTCCTAGATCAGGTCGATAATAAGTGTAAATAAGACGTTTGAAAAACGTCCCTTTTTGGTGACCACAGATGTCAAGTGACCACACTCTGCTACCTGGGTTGCCACAGAAAAACTGGCACATCTTGCTTAATATGCTAAAAAATATTTTCAAGATAAAAAGTGTAGATACTTCTTCATTGAGTTTTACTCCTCTTGGAAGTTACGACGTTCATGATCGGGAAATTCAGTTCTAGGCATTTTTGTAGGCAATTCAATAATGTTTTTAACATGGTAAATCACGATACTAGAGAACAGAGAATGTGGAATGTTATGGCTAAAAGTCTATCTCGCAGTGAATGAGTTTTATTTTATATCTCAAGCTATAAATATATATGACTACATGACTACATGACACATGACTATAACAATTAGACATTTTGCAAAGGTAATAAATACCTTTGGTAATACTTATACGTAACTTTAGTTCATTCTGAACAATAACAACCTCATAACAATATTACATATTTATACAAGTTCTGCATTCAAATATCTTATTCTGACGTGTTTGGGTTCCCAGCAAATACAGAACTTTCTATATCACAGTGATTGGAACCTCTAAGAATCTTAAAGAATCCACCCTCTCCGAAACCAGTGCCCCAGGAGTTAGCCAGCAGCCAATATGGGGTGCCATTTTCAGTTCCCCAGCCGATGATCTTAACTGCATGGTATCCCACATACTCTCCTTCTATATGCTGGTAGACACCTGTAAAAAATGTTTATACAAATCATTTGCACCAGTGGCGATTTTTTTTTAAATTTTCAGCAATTTCGTCAAACAAAACAATAGAAATATATTATATAATCAATATATTAACAAGAAATAGATAAGAAATAGATAAGGATAGAAAAGATTTTCTGAGATAGTTCATGCTATAATTAGTGTAACTATACAGGATGTTTAAGAACATCATAAATGTAAATATTATATAAATCTGAAAGACGACATACGATCTTCAAACACGTACTCAAATCAATGCAATTTGTTCAGTGTTCAGCTTAATGTTGTGAGCGAATGTTTAAATTAGAATGTTAAAATGTGATAATATACCTCCTCCATAACTGAAGAAGTCCTGATAGACTCGCAATGCTGCGGACACAGGTCCATTGATGACAATCTCATGCTGCATCTGTTCCATGGTGTGTGTAACTTCGAAAGCAGCTATACCATGACGAATGTCATCTTTCCATTCTTTGCCGTACCCTGATACGCATCGTTTGTTGCAGGCTGGGGTTGCACCGTTTTTCTCTGCAGTGTAAGGTCTACACCCCTTAGGAAACCAAAAACATCTTAATTTACTAACATATTTGTATATCAAATAAAAAATTGTCTTTAAAATGTCCTGGCCCATTTTTTTCAAAAAATGTGGTATCCAATTAGATCTGGAACATGATTTTTGATAAAGTAATTTACCGGATAAGGAAGATAGCAACAATTCTTTAATAGTGATGCGTTACTCAGAACTGCAACTGATACATGCTAAGCTGTGGAACGGTTTCTTTAATCTTTTTTAAAGAGTTTTGTTTAGCTTAACTTTTTTGATTACAAAAAATCAAAATGGCGGATCCAAAATGGCGGACTTTCTATTCTATTTATATACCGATTTGTGTCAAACTTGAAACTTTGCGATATTTAAGGTCTCACAATATAATTTTTCACTCAAACTAAAAGAAATCAAAATGGCGAATCCAAAATGGCGGACTATCCTATTTATTAATGGTGCTTAAAGTCACTCAATACAATTTTTGAATCAAACTTAAAAAATCAAAATAGCGAATCCAATATAGCAGCCTATCGAACAATTTATGAGGCAGATTATAAATGTAGTTTCATTCTCTGTTTAATATAATTTTTTGTGTTTTTGTATTAAATTTAAAGTTAGATTGATTTGTTAAGTTACGTTATTAAGTTGAATTAATAAAATGAAATAATAAGAAAATATAATGAAGTTAATTTATTTTATTTAAATAAATAATTTTATACGATTCTGAATTCGATGACTAGAATCTGAATTTAGAGTTTAAAATATGAATTAAGAGTTTCAGACCTTAATTAAGAGTATAAAGTTTAAATTCAGAAATAAAATATGAATAAATATACTGAAATGTCAGAATGCAGAGATTAATATCTGAATTCAGAGATTAATGTCTAAATTCAGAGACTAAAGTCTGAATTCAGAGATTGAGCCTGAATTCAGAGTATAAACTTACATAGTTGCTGTCATAATCGCCACCAGAAGGTATGCCATTATTCTGCCAATAAACGAAAGGTGCATCTAGTGTCCCGCCATGACACCCGTTACATGAACCAGTACAACATGAAACGACTTCTTCAGGGGAAAACGTAAACTTCTTCTTGCCTGCCGAGAATATGCAGAGCCTGTCACTCATGAGTTCCACTGCAGCAAAAGCCTAAAAAACGAATTAACGAAATTTATCCAAAGTGTCAAATGCAACTTAATTTATATGAAGCTCGCCACGGTTTTGTACCCAAGCTATTTATTCTATCCACCCATTTTTATCCATGTTTTTTCGTTCATGTTTTCGACGAATTATGATACCGTAAGGCTTGTCAGCGATTTTTTTTTGATGCCATTGTAGTGTCTCAACATTTTCGGGTGTTAGATTAATTAAGTAAACTTGACGTTTATCTTGTGAAAAATGTATTCCTTTATAATCATGTAGTTTCAAAGCATTTGAAATTTCGATTTTCTAATTATTTGTAATCAGTCATTAAGTATAATATGAAATAATGTTAATATAAAAAATTTGAAATATTGAACGTGGGCGAAAACCAGAATGAAAAAGTATAGATAAAAAAGCGTGGATAGAACAGAATTGCTTCACTTCATAAAAATCGCAGCTTACCCAGCACGATCCGCAATTGCCTTGATTTCTGATGGATTTCAAGGACTCGCAAAACGGCCATACTTGGCGAGAGTCAAAGGTATCAGGAATGCCTTCGGCTTGGATATCGTGATGGATTATTGGTAGCGTACTGTTTGTTGCACTGCTTACTATGAGACCTGTAAAGGCTTTAAGTTCCTCGATCGTGTAGTTTAAAAAGTTATTCTTCGCCCTCCACGTTCCCGCCTTGGTATTTATTGATGTTACAAATTCTTCTGTGATCACAGTGTACTTGCAAAGAGACGTTCCTAGTATGGAGGTTAAAATTGTCATGGCTAAATGAACTTTCATTTTCCTAAACAGAACAAATTATATTTAATATTGTCTTTGCCAAACAAAAGCCTAATTGATTAATATAAAAAAAAAACATTTGGGCCCGAGTTTTTGAGTTCTTGTGCAAAATAATTTTTACTTCTACATGAGCTTAATTTTGTTCCCAGAGTAAAAAAATCACGACCTTGTGAAGCTTATAAGAGCAAACTATAAATATTTGCGGTGAAGATAAAGTTGGACGTGAAAACATCATGACCATCAAGTATAACATACACTTTCGTGGATATTTCGATTTGAATGAAAATAAGCAATAAGCATGAATTTTTGTAAAACACACATCTAGAAGGTCATGGAAACAAAAAATAATTTCTTTGTCGAATATGCTTACTTTTTAAATTATTTAAATATATTCTCCTATTTCGAAAAATGTGATATGCTAGATGTCTATTTTCTATGCGGAAAATAAAAAGAACTGGATAATTAGTTAGTAGGTATATGGAAATTGCAGTTATTGGATATTTACCATGAGAATCTATACGACATATTGTCAAATACTCTAATTTATCTTATGGCATTGTTCATAGGATTTTAAAAATGTATCAAGTTTATTTCGTATTTTAAGTACCGACCAACTCAAATGTTATTATCTGGTGATCCGGAAAGAAGACTTGTTTTTTGCCACAGGTATATTAATTACTGCATATAAAATGCAAATAATTTTCGAAATATATTATGAAGCGCCGAGTCAATATTTTCAAATTCGTTAATGTATAATAGACCAAATCATCGTTATTGGTCAAGAGAAAACTTTCAGCAAGTTCCTCCAAGGGGACCTCAGGTTCGATTCACTTTCAGTGTTTGTTATTGTTTAAATGCAACAAGATCATTGGACCTTTATTTTATGAGAGTTGACAGACTGAGAGATATCTACGTAGAGTTGATCGATGAAATTCTGGACACTTTCCTAGATTAAGTAGATCTTGTAAGTAGGCTAAATTTATATTTTCTTCTGAGTACAATTTGTAATGATGGATAGGAAAGAATGGCCGCGTTCAATGGATTCCGAGGTTACTTGATCTTACCCCACTACATTTTTCTTGTGGAGTTACTTAAAGACTCTTATTTACAAGCAAAAGTATCGTATATTGCAGTCTCAAAAGATGCAGTTAAGGAAAATATTAACGAAACAGATGAAGCAAACAGATAGCAGGAAATAAAGTTCTTTATTTGTTATCTACCGTTATTTGTCATTTGTTATGAAATATATTTCGTTGTATATTAAACAACGTTTTTTATGCCCTTAAAATTATATCTCTTTAGTTTTACGAAATATGTCATTAATACCTTTTATGTTCCAGCCTCAAGTGTTATCAGAAAAAAATATAAGATATAGGATACTCTTAGGGTAGTCCAAAAACTCATAAACGCGTATCTCATTTGCTTTTATTTCTTCATCTTATAAATAGTACAGGTAATTTGGATATATGGTATTAATGTATTTTTATTAATACATCTTGGGAGAAGAATAAACGTTAAAAACACCTTGTTATGGTGTAAATAACCACATACGAAATGGGCATAATACCTAGTAATTCAAAAACAGATTTAAAAGATGAAAAAAGGGTTATGCTAGGAAAAATTCAAATAATTTTTGATACGTCTTAATAAAATATAAAAATGTCGCGATTAATATACTCAAAGCAAGAATGAGAAGAAAGCTAAATTTAAATTTCTCTTATGAGAAAAGCAGCCACGATTAAGAAGAGAAAGAACGAAAAAAAAACGATGGTAGACAGTAAGAATACGTACAAATTAGGAAATGAGACTATAGCGAGGAAATATAGACCGAATTGAAGATGAGATAAGGAACTATCAACGAGATATTGAAAAAAATTGGGGAAGGACATTATGGAAATGAAGAACGGCAACAAACAATAATCTACGCCAAAGAATAACGCAAACTTTCAAAGACTTAGCCTTAGAAATATTTATAAATTAGGAGTGTATTGAGGCAAGAAATGCAAGCATCAAAAAGTGAAAAACAGAATTTAAAAAACTGCATTGTGGAAAGGATGAAAGCAACGAACATGTGCAGAACAAAGAAGCGGACGCATTCGAAAAATCAAATAATCACGGAATATGATATTCCGAAAACGACGATAAATTTCTAAAGAATGTAAATTACATTAGAAGAAGGCAATTTAGTAATAAATAATAACACAATTTATATGACTTTGATATATATGGAAGGAATAATTAAGGAATATTAAAATATGAAGAAAACCATTGCCATTTATTTTAAATAAATATACCACCACTATAACCGGTCAAGATCATTTCAAAACATTTAGAAACACCGCATATGAAAATACAATCAACTTTAAATTTCTTTAAAATATTATAGTGAAAATACAAAAATTCACTTGAAAAAGCAACAGTATAATATATATATATATATATATATATATATATATATATATATATATATATATATATATATATATATATATATATATATATATATATATATATATATATATATATATATATATATATATATATATATATATATATATATATATATATATATATATATATTAGCTTTGAAATTCTTTGCTATTCATATTTATTTTGTGAAAAGTAATCTTGGGTTTGTAGCATTTCATTACATAGAAATAAGCAAATAGACGAATAAGAAAGAAAACACACTTACCAGTGTTATGTCTGGACACACATACGGAAATGAACCACTATACATACGAAAACGAACCACTTAGAAGTTGTACAAGTTCTTTCACCTTTCTTGAGGATCTTCAGAGTAGTATACGATTTATTTCATTGATCATTCATACTTGAATTTAAATTACCAATACACCAACACTTGCAGTGACGTTTTATGACATTAGTTTTTGACGGAACTCATTCTTAGAATACACAAACCTAGTCTACTATTTATATTTGTTCTATTTGAACATATTATATATAAAAGCATTAGGCATACAGTTATCCAGAAGATGTTAATCTTTAAAATGCATAAAATCTTGTTGAACCTATTGAAAAACAACTACTTTTTCCAACTATATGCGAGAAAAAAACTATATATATATATATATATATATATATATATATATATATATATATATATATATATATATATATATATATATATATATATATATATATCTGACAATGACGTGGTTTTGCACAAATACAAAAAAACTATACGGGACGCGCGTTTCGCCAACCAAGTTCGCATCATCGGGAGATTATTAAAACTGAGTTATAGTTATAAGAGTGGACTTATATAAAAAAAACCTAATGCTTGTACGACAAAAATATTCAGAACATCTTTCTGCAATTTACAATTAATTAAAAGTATATCATTAATTTAACAGTGATACTTTTAAATATCTAAAGTAGATTTCCAAGTACTGGTTAGCAGAAAATATTTATTGATGGATATAATTTAGTGCCAAAGACAT
>CAXKVY010011833.1:0-27497 GCA_964058915.1 Tetropium fuscum
TGATGTGCACATTCATTATGTCGAAAATTTTAATAAGACTATAATAAGAGAAGGTTTAGTAAGGACACTGATATTACATACTATTATCTATGTTACTAGACAATAGTATAGACTACTACTATTCTATAAAATCAATAAACAGATAAGATAGTTGCTATTTGTGGAAATGATTGTGTAAATTAGTAATTTAGTTTTAAATAATGATTACTCGGAATTAAGGCTTCAATATAGAAAAAATATACTAAATAACTTTTAAAAGACAAATTAACTGAAGTTTGAAATACATTATTTAGTAATTATCTTTTGAACATCTGCAAAAACCTTAGAAAATTAAATACAATTTTAACTTGATGATTAGAGCAATTGTATGTATGAATTTACCATAGACACTCAACTTTTTTCTGAAGTATTAATATAACGTTAAAATTTGTTCACAAAACTACACATCCTAACATCTGAAATACATACAACCAAAAAGAAAAAGAAAAGTATTTAAAAAAATTAGAGCATTTGCCAGATCACAAAATTTTCAAAATCAAATACCAATTATATTACGAAATATATTTAATTAATAACTTTTTGTATAAAGTTAAAAAAATGTTCAGGCAGAAATCTGATATTCTTCAAAAGTTAATCAAATTAAATAGGCACACTCAGGTTGTAAAAAAGCGGAGCATCCTCTACTCAACCAAAATATAAAGAATAAATGATCACATTAAGAAAAATCACAAAAATTCTACGAAAATACAATAAGAAAATCACCACAAACAAGTGGCATCACCGAATTAAAATGTAGCCCTAATATTGTAAAAAACATAAACTCATAGGTATACCGAAACTTACTTAATTTATTATAGTCCGGGAGGTAGTGTCACTTTTGAACAAGTCATATAATCCAGTCTGAATTTTTTACCATTGGTAGTTGCTTGGCTGTCAGACCTTCAAGTAGCGGGAGGTGGACTTTGAGAGGCTCAGAAAGTTGTCGAAAAAAACTTTTCTACAAAACCATTTCCTCCAACCATCGTTTTGCTCTTTATGATTCAATAAATAGAATTAGCATCCAATCTGAAATTAATTCAGGTGACAGCAGTTTATATCATAATATGAATATAGTTGTCAGACGAAGTGGTGGATAGTCCGTCAGTTGAAATGCAAAAGACGCCGCGTGCTCAGGGCTTTTGAGCGCTGCGCTATACTCCAGAGACCCGACTGACGGACTGCGCGGTCTGACCCTCTGTGTAATACTAAGTTATATGAAAACTATCATAACAATTACATTCTTTCGTGGATGAAATGACTTGTCAAAAAGTGACAATACTCCCGGACTATTATGACTTAAAAAAATTAATTAATAAATTCTTTAAATTTCATTTATAGCAAATTCCGAAACAGCATCAGTAAATGAAACAGGGTTTTATATACTATCACTGCGTTAAAAAATGTTGAATTATAAATTACATATGTAGCCTATCGAGAGTCAGGCGAAAGAGGCCATTAGCCCCTTGCGAGTTCATAGTAAAACCAGAAACAGCATTATGTAGTACAGACGCCACATAGGGGTGTCCATCTGCTCGACAGGTCCCTGAGGTACCTTTGCAGAAATTGATCAATTTTGATCCCCTAAATAAGAATATGTCGGGTACCTACTTCTGTGAAATCGAGAGCGTTTAGAAGTTATAGGGGGTGAAACATACCAAAAATGAAATTTCTTTATATTTGTCTATATATTTATAGAGAAAATGTCTTCAGCATAAAATTGGCTTTAAATTTTTAAAGCTTTTTCTCGATTTTTGCCACTATCTCTTATACCCTGACAAATTTTCAAAAACTGTATCTATTCATAGAAGGTAACTTAAACGATGTGCTTAACTCTATAACATTTGCACACCTAAAAATAATTCATTCTTCCATAATTACACCAGTAGATAGCTCAATATTTAGATATCATAGAACTTGAAGCCTATCAAACAAATTCCAATTTAGTGTTTGTTTTAAAGATCCCATTAAAAGATTCCCAATCTTATACACTTTACCGCTTATATCCCATATTGGATGCCCATATTGGACAATAGACCTGGCTTACATGACATTTTATCAATAACTAATAAACATATCGCGAAAGATGATGATTCATTGATATACGTACCCGTTCCAAATCCATATATGTGTAAACCTACTTGGTTAATCATAACTTCAGAAGAATTACAAATAACTATAAACTGTCCCAAAAGAAATTATATCACCGAACTCATATTAGGTTACCTGGTGGGAATTCATTCATAGGAATCACAAAAGTACAAGCAAGCTCTAAAGACATTTCCGAAGCCAACAACAATCCACATCCTGTCGTTTTTCCATATGACTGTTGCAGCAGTTTACCCGATGAAAATAAACTACCAAAATTAAAACCACTGAATAACATCAACGTAGAAGAATTAGATGTAGGGAAACACACTACTTGACCAATTCCCGTGACCTGGACGATATGACAAACCAACCGTTAATTGGAGGAAATTTATTCAGCATAATTTTTCTTTTAAAACGGGGTATACCTACTCAGTACACTTATGTTTCACCCTTAAGTTACATAGAAGAGTTATATTTTGAGAAATATTCAAACCACATTTAGCAGAAAGGGAACCCAGAATATAGCCCTGTTCCAAAAGAAAATACATATAAAATATTCTCTATTTTATTACAACCCATAAATTACACCCGTACCATCATTTTTGCTAGAGGTTGTTTTGTTACAAGACGTTGTTGTACCTTGGACCAATGATAATGTTTCTTTTCAAAAATATTTTTAGTATGTTCCCATTAGCTTTGCATAACTACAGGTTGAGGCATAAATAGGAAACACTCAATTTTCATGTAACGTGAATTGACATAGTTGTTCTTCATTCCGAGAAAAAAATAAGTTTTAAAACATTGGTCCAAGGTACAACACTCTCCCATATTTTTGCCTATTCACTACACATTTACACACATTTACACATTTACACACTACACATTTAGAATAAAACTTGATTTGTGAAATATACATATTAAAAAAATCCAGAAAACAAATAATCTTAGTATCCGATATTGTCATCTCTAGCAACCCTTCTAAGTGCTTTTAATCTGCCTAATCTACTGGAAATTAAATTGGTTCCCTCTGCTGTGGTATATTAACCCATTTTTCCTATTATAATACATCAGAGATTTCTTATAGTCACTGGAGGCGTTTCGCGAGAACTCCGCGACTTAATTCGCCCCACAGATACTCGATGGGATTTATATCTAGTCTATGAGCAGGCCAGTGTAATGTGGTGATGACAGCAATTTATTAAAAATATCGCATAATGGGTGCTGCATCGGGTCAGGCATTATCATGCATTGCTACAAAATTTTGACCTTGTAACTCAGCAAAAGGTCCATCATACTAGGGTAAGATACCATTTATAAAAATTCGCTGTCATTGATTGCCTAACAGAAAAAAAATGTGAGAAGATGTACAACCAAACCAAAAATGCTAGAAATAGAAAAGTATTTAAGAAAATTAGAGCATTTGTAAAAATTCACCAAATTCTACGACTCAAATTCCAATTCTTTTACGAAATATATTTAATGGGTAATATTTCGTGAACAATCCTATTTTACTTTTAATGAAAACATGTTAATGCAAATACGATATTTTTCAAAACTTAATGAAATTAAGTAACACTCAGTCTACTCAATGATATTCGGCCATCTACCATAATGAGACAAAATCGTGATTCGTTTATAAACAAGACGTCAGACAATTCTTGAATGTTTTGACCATTGTCCATCATTTCGAAAAACAATACTGCGCGCGCGCGGCACGATGCCTTCATAATAATTTAGGATATTTTTCATTTACACACTTGACTGAATATGTATCTATAGTTTCCTATGTTAATATTCTGGTAATATTGTCAAAACGTACATAGTTAGCAGTAAAATCTATACTTTGGAATGGAAGGTCTACACCATATGTTTCAACTGTACAATTGAAAAAATAAATAGAAATAGAAAGGACTCCGCTACCATGCAGCTTGTTTGGCGACCTTTTTCCTATCCGCCACTGTTCATCTCGGCGTATCTGGGGCTAATTGAAACAACGCCTCGATAGCATGCCAACTTGTCCAATCAATGTCTGCCAACACGCTACTTCTTGCCATTTTAATTGAACTACATTCAATTACTTGTAGTATTTCTTCGGATTTACTATTAGATTATTCCTTGTTGTCCGGATTAACCTGAGCTTCTCTTTCATTAGTGGCTTTTCTCCCGCAAGCGATAATATTTGAGGGAACAAATCCGGTTTTATCTAATTTCCAATTTCGCGAGTGAGCTCCTTAGGAAATATTTTTTATATATTATACGGTCTATAGCCCTTGATAACTTGTCACCAGTCTTAAATTAGAAGTAAAATCGAATCGTGTGAACACCTATTCTGATATACTGAATTATTTTGTACGGCAATATAAATTATAGGCTCAATCAATTATGATTCAGACTTGCAGAATATTATTTATCGATTTGCCGAATGTACTTATAAGGAACCGATTTTGACGTGACTTTCACTGGCAGATAGCTGCTGCTATAAGGAGTAACTTAGGCTACTTTGCGCGGAGTCCGCGCAAAGAATCCATGAAATTGTGAATAAAATCAGATCTGCGAAAAGGCTGGACCAATTTTGACGGGACTTTGGCATACTGGCCGATAATTGATTTTATAAGGATTAACTTAGGCTACTTTTATTTTAGAAAAAGAAAAAGTTACAGCGCAAAAAAATTAAAACCCCTGAAATTTTATTAATTATTGTAAATATAAATAAATGTATAACTAAATCTCCCAGGTATTTTTACTTGCTTCGAGTACTAATCTTCGAGGTGATAAAGTAGCAGTGTCCAGTGGCGCGCCCGCCGTCGCCGCACCGAAAGACCTCCTAGCGCTTCCCCCTCCCACGACTTAATATCACAAAGGCTGCCTGTAGCGTGGGCTCAGTGGGTTCACAACTCGCGAGCGAGTCTAAACGTACGAGCTGGCTATTGCTATGATAAATTCGGTCGGACGGAAATTGCTAATACATATTTTTAGCTATAAATCGGTTATATTTAAATTAGTCACTGACTTTAACAAAAAAAAAGTTGATTTATGGCTGCTCGAAGTAGGTACTGACGTGTACTGAAGTAGGTAGGTATCTATTACATCCTCCACTTAAGACATTTCTCAAATAATTTTATCCAAAAAATATTCCAGTGCTTGAGGCCGCTAGGTTATAAATGCTAAATACACCGATATAAATTAGGTTTTTTATTGGGATTTACAAAACTGAAAACGCTCTCTGGTTTGTTACATAAGTAGGTACCTATTGTCCATTGACTTTATTTTTATATAGGTACCTTTTATATAGGAGCAAAATCCAAACGAACTACTCGATATCTTCGAAGTCATCGCATCCCAATAGCAGGTCTTCTTGCGATAAAACCGAGACTCCTGAATCTCCGACAAATTGTTCGATCTGACACAACTGTTCCTCGTGCATTTCTTAAATTTCGGTTTGTGATCACAGCTGTTTGATAGGGATTCCTCGATATTTGCAGACCAATAAATCAATCGTCAATATTTTGCATAATCCTGGAACTACCCGAACCTGGACGTCTGCTGTATTGGCCCGTTTCTCGGTAGCGCTGGATCGCTCTTCGGACAGTTGTTTCTGGTAGACCAACACTACGAGCTGCATATCTTTGACTCCTTCCATCTTCTACCAAACCCACAACTCTAGCTACTTCAATTACTACCATCCTAGATCACAAATTAATAATTTACATCAGTGGGCAAAATTAAAAGTTCTATACACTGTTTATAAAATTATAACCGTGTACTTACCTAGCCACAAAAGAAAGGAAAATTTTCAATTACTGCAAAATACCTCAAGGTCAGTTTCTAATTTTGATTGGCTGTAAAAAGTGTGTGTATTGGAAATCGCTTTGCGATGAGAAGCTGGTAGGTAGGTATGTATTGCATTTGTAATGATTTTTAAAAATGTGTTAAATTTAGTCTCGGTTTAGTTATGTAGGTACCTATTAACAAACAAGCTCTGTTCTTTGTCAAAGCTTGTCTGTTAATAATCTTTGTCTTCGTTGAGTGTTAACGATTTGGTAGATTAGGTAGGTACCTACTTACACAACAAATATGATTGTATTTCAATCGCAAGTATATTTATTGTATTTTTCCGTTTTAAAGTTTATTTTTCTCGAATGTTTTGTACATATTTATTTTTGTTACTTGTGGGAAATATGGCTACTGGCGAACCACCCACTAAAAAATGGTAACGCGCTGAAAGCAATACTTCATGAGTGGTGTAGAAATTTGCATTCAATATCAGCTGTGGTGTTGAAAATCTACATATAAAAACTTTCTACTTTAACCCCCTGTAAGTAGTTTAACCGCTTTACTTAACCCCTTGTAAGTAGGTACCTATTGTTCATTGACTTTATATTTATGTAGGTACTTACCATCCTAGATCACAAATTAATAATTTATATCAGTGGGCAAAATTAAAAATTAGTAGGTAGGTACCTACTTACACAATAAATATGACTGTATTTCAATTGAAATTATATTTATTTTATTTTTCCGTTTTTAAGTTTATTTTTCTCGACTACTTAGCTGTTTTGTACATATTTATTTTTGTTTCTTGTGGGAAATATGGCTACTGGCGAACCACCCACTAAAAAATAGTAACGCGCTGAAAGCAATACTTCATGAGTGGTGTGGAAACTTGCATTCAATATCAGCTGTGGTGTTGAAAATATGCATATAAAAACCTTCTACTTTCACCCCCTAAAAAAAAAAAATTTCTACGCCAATGAAAAACATTGTGTAGGTCAGGGTTGCCGGTCGTTCAACTACACATACATATTGTACGAACTGTAGGCAAATTATTATACATCGGACTGCATAGTAGATGACTTAGCCGATCAAATTTCAGTTTATTTGTCGTCATATCAACGCACACAAACGGGGAGAGTTGTAAGTGGGAAACATATTCCGAGACGAGCTCGCTTCGTTGATTATTAGAATCGAATTATTTAGTATTTTACCATTCAAATAAAAGGTGGTATTATTTCTTTAATAATTTAATTCATTCGTCAATTTTTAATTTTACTTCATGGGTTCATGCATATATTATGATAGCACGTTAATGGTATGATAATATCATATTTGAGTAATTATTACCTATTGTAGCCATTGTTACGTAAACATCCCATAACAACAAGTTATTTGATATATTTTTTTATGTATAGTCTATGTATAATTTCTAAATTATAGAACCTATTGCGGTTATTTTGTGAGTTATTTCTGCCATTTGTCGCGAGATTTTGGAATAATTTTTGCTGTGGCCTCGCCTCGTGTATATTATTGAATTTGACAAATTGCAGAAAATTGATTTTATTAATTATATTGAACACAAGAGAAATATAAATTACTAAATAGTGTTAAAATTTCATAAAATTTGTCGTAAATTTTAATAATTATTATTTTATATGATTTATTGTCTTGCTGATCTATTTTATTTTTAACCACTGTTTATTAAAATTTCAAAAATCCTTCAATTTGTCTTGTGAAATTGCACGTTTATAAATGACCCAATTGCTAGAAAATAAAAAAAAACTTTGTAGGTTACTCTGATACAACTTTATTATTTTTGCCATAACGAAAATGCATAGAAATTTACGTTTAGCAAATTTCCTCTTCTTTAATATTTGTTTCTTCTTTTTTGGCTCTAGGACGCACCGGAAGGGAAATATTTTGAAAAAACCCGTACGAAGCGGCAAACCCATATAGCCCAGGCATATTAGGATTCCCAGAGGAAAGTTGAGCCGTAGTTTTTATTTTTTTACCCTTCATGTTCTTTGGGTCGCTGAACACGAATTTGAGGTTTGCAGGCAAAAAAAGGAACTTTTGGCAAAAGTTTGTCAACTTTTCTCATTTTTGGACTATATCTCAAGGAGAAAGCGTTTTTTCGACAACCCCGTACCGTACAAAATTAAAGTAGACAAAATTTCCTGTATTTTTCTTGTCACTTTTTTTTGTAAGACCGCCGCTAGAGCGCGCAAAGCAAAACATATTCCCTGACCCAATAGACCTTACATTAATAATGAATAAAGGGGTAGTAATTGAAAAGATGGAGACAAACGAATAAAATGCAGTTATTACTTAGTAGTTATATACAGTGTATTAGTCAGGAGTATAATATATACTCATATAATTATATTATAATGATAAATGTTGCGAATGATAATGTCGCTGCCGTCATAAATTGGACTTTAAACTGCCTTATCATCTAGAAATAATAGGAGATATTACTTTATAGATTTATTGATTGACGAGGTGAGCAGTAATCTGCACATGTTAAGTGGTGGGGGGGGTCTGTAATGCACAGAAGATGTAGGTCAGCTTGTACGTTCATATTAACTATTTCAGACAAGTAAATTTATGAATCAAGTGTGTGATTTTCGTTTTTGGGGAAGGAAGTGTTACATATTTTTATCTTTCTTGTCCACACTTGCGGTTGGTCTCAACAACCGGGGAGAAGATGAAGCGCAGTTCATCCTGTAATGCGACCTCGAATGGTTCGTCCTCAAGGTTTATTGTGAGATCTGTCTCGATTGTCACGTTGTTGCAGGACTCCTCACAGTTGATGCAATCGAGATCTGCTTTTTTGCAGGTCTTACAATCTGCATTACACCAGACGCAGCAGTTCAGGAGCAGGGGTTTGTAGAGAGATGCTTGTAGAAGTTCCAGGCAATTGTTGTGTTGTGTTGCCGGTTTCCAACTCCAATCTTCGGCATTGTTCTTAAACTCTAGCTATTGTTGTTCCTGGTGATACACCCTAAAACTGTGCTGTGTGGCTGCAGAAGCTGATGGTGGTAGCGCAGCTATTTTTGATGAGGTCTTGAAAGCCTTCTTATAGTTAATGTACCTCAGACGGTTTATCGACGGTTTAGGCCTTCCGGTGTAGCCGTACACGTTGACCAGGAATCTCTCCCCTACTGCTGCAATGCTTTCCGGAGTTGCCTTAGGGTTTTTTGAATACACTTACAACACCGGCAAGGTGAGGGTTTTGGTGAGGGTATTCACACACTTTAGTTTCCCTACACCAGAGGAGTATGCAAAATTTCAGCTTAATTGGTTAAGGATAACTTTTAAAATTCAGTTGCAAGATTTGTCCTAAACATACATACATACATAGCAACTTTTAGCTTGTAAGAAACCATTCGAGTGTTGTAAATTTAAAACTTTATATCCAGCAATCATGACAACTAATACATACAAAACACTAGTTCATTATAAATCATTTACGATCAACAGTTAAGTATCATAGCACGGGCAATTTCCGCGACAACGGTGAATTTCACTAGATATGGGAATATGGCCCTTCTTTGTTGCGCTCTAGCGGCCGAACAGTTAGTCTTCTAAAAACATTATGTATAAAAAATGTAGGAAATTTTGACTTCATTAATTTTGTATAGAATGGTCTTGTCGAAGAAACGCTTGCTTTCTGAGATATAGGCCAAAAACTGAAAAAAGAGCCAAAATTTGGGCAAAAATTGTCAAAATACAAAGTTCCGGGCCAAATTTTTGCCTGCAAGCTTCAAATTCATGTTCAGTGACTCAAAATATATAGAGGGTGAATATATCAAAAATATAGCAAAACTTGGCTATTTAACCCCCATCTTTTCCCTAGCGTAATAGAAGCGGTTCAAATAATTAACAGGTAAATTTAGTGCATTATCATTAACTTGCAATTATTATAAAGTGGTTACCTGGTTACTTTTTTTTAGAAATATGAATGCATTTCTAACAAGGGTAACCATGCAGGTAACCACTTTAGAATAATTGCAAGTCAATGATAATGCACTATATTTACCTGTTACTTTTAAACCGCCTCTATAAGTAAGTACATAATTTCTATAATACACTATAATTTATCTCGCATTATAAAAATGTTTTGAAATTCTTTTACAACTGATAAAAACACAACTGAATATCCAGCTGTCTCATTATAAAAGTCATTAGGATGATATTATTACGAATAATACAAGTTATCTCTCAGCCAAATAAAGGGCATAATATATCAAAAAACTTTGAGTATTACTTTATTCTCACAGTCTTTAACTGTAATTAATTCTGAAACTTTTTTTCGTGAAAGCAGTAGCATCGGATAAAAAGTTTGCTATAGATTTTAGATTTAGGGGCTTTTATAAACGATATTCCTTGTCGACGGTTTTGGTGGTAAACAGAAAATCAAGCCTAAGTCACAAATCCACCAATAAACTATTTGAGTTAGAGACAGGGAGCGATAATAAAGATTTGCCGTAAGCGTTGGAGGATTCGATTCCCCCTGGCCGTCTGATCAGAATTTACAGGGAAATCGCACCCGAAATATGGACCTACCTAGTTTGAATTTTTAAAACAAAATTGCCACGCTCGGCTTCAGATCCAGGTTATTGGCTGCATAATGTACCTACTCCCTGATTCGATCGCCTCGCTGCCTAGCCTCACGGCTTACCTTGCAATTTTTTGGGATTAATAAAGATGGAAGTTTTAATTTTATTAAAATTCTCCAAGTAATTTATGATGCTCATTATCAGCTCTTTCTTAAAATGTTTCAACTAAAGTGAGTTATAATATTAGGGGAAAGTATGAGGGTAAAAATATTAGGGGAAAGTATGAGATATTATATAAGAGGTCACATTAAAAATACCTATGTGTTTTAATTGTAGTTTTACAGATTACATAAAAAAAACTTGCAAAAAATATTCCCTTTATTACGAAAACAATACAGTAAAAAAATGCAAGATTAAACTTGGTATATAAAACTGCAAAATTTCTGAAAGTCGGCATGATCCCAATACGACATTTTACCCCCTGAATTTCAACACTAATGCCTTAAAGATAGAGCGCATATCTAGAAACGGTTTTTCGTTTTTCCGTTTATTTCCTTTATTTACAGGGTGATTTGATTTATTTACTTAAAAAAACGTTTTGGTCTTGCAGTGATAACAGCAATCATGAACTGATTCTCAAAATATAGGGGTCATGTAAAAGCTGAAGAGGTTGCGAGATCATAATGGGCTCAAGGCAATATTTTAATATACAGGGTTGTATTTAAAAGTGACCGAAATATGAATTACCCCCAATAAGAACTCTTGCTTTCGAACTGCAAAATTTTTTTTTTGCACAAAAAAATACATACGACATAACGGGAAGAAAGTTAAGAAAATTTCAAAATTTTATTGGGCCTTTCCTAGCTCTTATAACTTCGGCAGCTCTTCTGTGCATTCCCTCCACGAGGATGCGCAGAAACTTCTGAGGAAGAGCTACCCTTACTTGTGCTGCATTTACCAAATCATACATATTTTTCATTTCGCCTTCCCTTTCTTTCATATTCCTTTTTATTCTACTCCAGACATGCTCGATCGAATTCATATCGGGAGACAAGGGTGGCCATTATATTATTGTAGCGCGATGAGGTCATTCATTGGCATCGACAAGAAATATACCAACATTTTCAGCACAGCGGACTACATTAGCCCTAATACTTAAATCTCTGTATCGTTCACCAATCATGTTTTCCCTTCTAAGTATTACAAATTCAATGTCTCATTCATTCTTATTCCAGTCCTAGCAGTCACTCATCCACCTCCAAAAGCCCCCCCGAAACACGTATTGTGAGTACCATTTTTGTTTGTACCTGTATCATACAGAATAATTTGGAATAAAATAGGTGAAAGTACTAATATGTGTATATTATGATGCAATAATTATACTTATACGTTTCCGCTAGGAAAATTTTTAGTGTCATATATGACATGAGCTCAAATTATTAAATTAATGCAGCAGATAAAAGGGCATGTAAATACTGAATCCGTAAGAGCAAAATAAAAATGCTTTGTCCCAGTTTGCAACAAATATTAGAACACAATAACGCCCCGGGAAATGTTGCGAATTTAAGTTCAGTTCTCGTTAATTTCGTCCCCTCGCGAATACTTTCCTATAGGCTTCACCATTTCGGTAATATACCCCTAAAGCGTTCGAAGAGACTTACGAAGACAAGCTTAAGGTTTCTTCCGGCTTTCTTATCAGCTCGTCGCCCGGCTCTATATTTAATCAAAAAATGAATACCGCGTGATCCCATATAGAACATGCCTCGTTTGGAAACTCCGTGATGCATTAGCTAAGGTAAGGGTTAATGGATGTACGTAAATATTGTTATAAAAACAAGTAGCCACTTTCAGCACCTCAAAGTTACGTTGACTTCACTTATACCTAATTTACCGAAACAGATTTATATGGAAATGGAATTAGACGTGTTGCTTCAGTAAGGGGATTTTTTTTAGTAATCTTGGGCTTGTAGCATTTCATTACATAGAGAAATAAGCAAATAGACGAATAAGAAGAAAGACACACTTACCAGTGCTATATCTGGACATACATACGGAAACGAACCGCTTAGAAGTTGTACAAGTTGTTTCACCTTTATTGAGGATCTTCAGAGCAGTATACGATTTATTTCATTGATCATTTATACATATATGATGATATATATTGTAATGGTTACAATGTGTGAAATTCAAAAGCTACGTTGGAATGATAATTGTGGTGATATGAACTGTGTGAAACTTAATGTTGGGCGACAAATTGTAAAGATATGAATTTATCAAAGCTCCTTCATGTTGGAATGATGGAATGATAAAATTGTAATAATATGAAATGTATGAAATATTTATAGATAGATAAGATAATGACATTGATAACACAACGAAGAAACACCTGACAAGGTTTCAGAATACTTACTTTGTTTCTTCTCTATTGTATCCTTCCCATGGGCGCCAGTTCTATGAACACTTATTTGTATTTGGAGAAGGTTCGCTGATAAGCATGGGTTCCCTATAGTCAATAGGGGTAGGTTCAATTAGGCCTCTCTATATGTTTAATATTATAACTTGGGTCTATGTTACTTGCTATTTTCTTTATGAAAGAGATTGAACTTATAGAATATGAAGAGAATATTTTTCAATTATAGAATTTGAATTTCTGTCCAGAAATATTTAAGTTAATAATAATAAAGCAGAAGTTGTATAGGACTATTTTTATTAGTACCCGACTATTTTAGTAAGTGTGGATGTTAATATTATAATTTTCTTGCAAAAGGAAGTATATATAAGTATATATAACATCGATGCAAATTATAGATAATTTTGAAATTTTGAAATTGAAATTTTGAAATTTTTACACATATAATTACCCTCCGCAAAACCTATGTAACTTAATCTAATAACATGGGACTTAGCCTCTGGAACAAAGTTTACTTAAACTTAAAATGCTTGAGATTGGTAATTACCTTATTAAATTTTAGATTAATCCTTTTGCATTCGAAGCACAACAATGTTCACTAATTTCACTTAACTGCTTCATTGACAATTCTGGATCCTGCCGTCTACCGGAACGCTGCCTTACTTTGGAATGCTACTATTTTCTGCTATATACGCCTGTTATTTACCTTGGTCTTCTAAACTGTGAGTTATCAGATTCTTCACTTACTGCATGTTTAATTTATTCTTCTTTCGCCTTTACTTTCTCTCCTTGGACCAATTGCCACACTCGTCTATATCCTATGGACGTTGCCTGGAGACGCTACTCATATTATGCCATAATTTCGACGAAAAACACTTAATACCACTGTTAATTTCACTATTTCTCTTTGGGATTTCACTTATAGCTCACTATTTAATTAATTTTCTTTGCGTCCATTAGCGGGGGAATTTTTCATTAGCCATTTTCATTAGCGGAGCTGTCTCTATGAACGCTATAGCTGAACTCTCTTACATTATTATCCGTAACCACGGATATGCTCCACATAACTTCCTTGGATACGAGCTTCTGTCTTTATTGTTATTATATAATCTGGCCAATCAGATGCATGGCTATTATTATATTTATTTAGCTTTATATTTAAACTCTATAATTGGAAATATATTTGATTTAATTTTGAATTATAAGTTAAATACACTGGTCACATTCAACTTTTGTTGCTTACTTTCTGAATTTAAAAAAAAATTTCAATTTCAAAAAGCGTAGTTTTTCTTCGAGAGTCAATACATCCCTCTAATCTCGAACCCCTTTTCTATGATGCTTTCGCATTAATCTTTTAATATACACATAGTTTATGTATGTTTGATTATATAAATTTTGTTGCGACTTGTCTATTGCAATCATGCTAAATATACAAATTTGCGCCGATAAATAACTTAGATATAAAGGAATTATATTCTGACCAATCAGATGCGTAGTCGGTTGGCTTTGTATATACTACATGCGATATCTAGCGATACGTGCATGCATGCAATGTCATTATAGTGGATACGATATATATTGATCACTAATTTAATATAAATATATAATTTGGTATTTTGACTATATGGAACTACTTATTTAGGCTCTAGATTTTCGTTTATATATATTATATATATATATATATATATATATATATATATATATATATATATATATATATATATATATATATATATATATATATATATATATATATATATATATATATATATATATATATATATATATATATATATATATATATATATATATATATATATATATATATATATATATATATATATATATATATATATATATATATATATATATATATATATATATATACATTTTTTTTGTGAAAAGTAATCTTGGGTTTGTAGCATTTGATTACATAGAGAAATAAGCAAATAGACGTATAAGAAGGAAGATACACTTACCAGTGCTATATCTGGACATACACACGGAAACGAACCACTTAGAAGTTGTACAAGTTCTTTCACCTTTATTGAGGATCTTCAGAGCAGTGTACGATTTGTTTCATTGATATACTAAGTGGTTCGTTTCTGTGTGTATGTCCAGATATAGCACTGATAAGTGTATCTTCCTTCTTATTCGTCTATTTGCTTATTTTATTTCTCTATGTAATGAAATGCTACAAACCCAAGATTACTTTTCTCACAAAACAAATATGAATAGCAAAGAACCTCAAAGCTAATTAATATATATATATATATATATATATATATATATATATATATATATATATATATATATATATATATATATATATATATATATATATATATATATATATATTCTTGACCTTGCAATGGCCGAATACTAACACAACTACTTGTTGACTGACTTTAATGTTTATAAAAGTTGTTATAATGTTGTTAAGTGGTGGTAACGTTTTGTGAACTTTTGTGGAAATCTCTGGTACATCTGGAGCTGGTATCCTTCCCTCGTTGCTGGATATAAGTCTCGATATTGTTGTTTTGTTTGATAGGTAGGTACCCTTGACTTAAACTTGATGTGACGCACTCACAGATTCACCTTGGTTTTATTTAAAACGTAGCACTGAATATTATTATTGTTTATTTTAAACGTATATTTTAATTCTAAAGTTATAAGTATAGCTGACAATTTGATCCCAATAACAGTACATATTGATTTTCCTAACCTGAAAATTCCTATAAATGTCACTTGGATCTAGCTAAATAGGGTTTAATGAATTTTAGGTTAATTTCGAATACTAACTGACGTGCAGTGTCTGCCTTACAAATTGGGAGAGCGCACATTTGTTTTTACAACAGGTCTATTTATATAGCCTTCCAATGTTACCATGACAACAACGATATGTCAATTATTTATAGAACTATCAGATTAAGATTTTTTTCTAATATACATTTTTTTGAAATTTAATACCTCAATTTTTCTATAAATTTTGATATTAAATAAGTATGTTTCATTCCATTCACTATAACTCTGGAAATATTGGAAAGTTATACCTATCTACGATGCTATGTACAATCTTAAACTAAATAAAAACTTATACTAAACAAATTGTTAATTAATTGATAGTTCATAACATGTAGTTTGTTATAAACATCATTTTTTACATAATTATATTTTATATTATTGAAATTTTCTGTCTATGTATATGACAGTTCGGTATACAAGTATCTCTATTTTTTTACTTATTATACATTTTTAGATATTGCTGCAAAGTTATGAGAAGATGGACTTCATTATATCGATGAGCCTGGTATCATATTATTTTACCAAAGAAATTATGATTTTACAAGACTGGACATTTACTTAGTTCGTATATATCGCTACCTTGCAGTACCTATTTCAAGACTTTGAGTACTAGGCCTTGTAGGTCAGTTATACCACGTGTGGATATGAATGACAACCTCCTGGTGTGCAATTAATTATGTTTTTTACAGATTTTTTATATACCAAGATTTTAACATATCTCTTTTCGTTTTGAGGAAAATAAACTTCTTCAAATGGACCTCGAAGCCGGTCCATAATTACGGAAAATCGCCTAAATATTGAACCCTACAATTTCACGGTCGATATTGACTTTACTATAATAACAGAGATAACCTTACATTCACATTGTAACAATTACACCTGATCAATTGTACAAACCAAAACAGGGAATTACCAGCATCGTAATTATTATTAATAAGACATCCCTTGTAGTGACTGGTGTAGACCTGCAGAGGGTCTCTGTATGCTAATTGCTCCATACCATGTCTTCACACGAGTGCCCCCGAGGACGGCTTCATTCTGCGGTCCGGACTCATTACCCACTCTGAGCCGGTGCTACGTTAACTTAACAACCAGGGATGTGTTACTAGGATGTTACTAATTACATTAGCCTACTACAACCGAATTCTATTCGTCTAAATTGTAAATTTATACATCTAGGGATTCCCTTTTACTCCTTTACATTTAATGCTCATTTCAACTTTGCCTCTGCCATTAGAATATAAATCTACATTTCCTATTGTTGTTTGCGTATGTTTCGCCGACTTTATTGCCTTTATTAACACATAGTAAGGGTGTCGTTCTATGGCAGAATTTTAATCGTATATGGAACTTCATGGTCGTTATTAGAATTGAGTGAGATAAATACGGAGCACTTAGGATAACCTAAAACATTTGTTAATTATCCAACAGTCTACTAGCCCTAAAGAAAATTGTTTATGCATTATGTGACACACAAAAAATTGCTAGGTCTGCATTGTATGCGTTTTACCGGTCCAGGGCAATAAGTTTCACACAAGGCTCTAATTTACCCAAGACCGGTAGTAGGGGTAAATACCACACATATGGTGCTACTTAATTTTTTAAACGTGGACATAAAATTTGAGATTAAGCGACTTACCTGAAGGAGGTTCAATTGTAATTATACGACTAGAGCGTTCCATATAGAATACCCTGCAGTTGATTGCGAGTGATCTATGACACTAAGTTTAAAGATGGCAAAAAAAGTAGGCTCTCGTGCCTGTGCGTAACCCATATTCATTCCGCGCCGTGTGTGAACCACAAGGATTAATGTGGATTATGGACACGGGTATGAAATTATGAAATTAGGGGTGGGCGTGTTCGACATGGAACGGACTAGTCGTATAATTACGATTGAACTTCCTTACAGGGAAGTCGTTTAATGTCAAATTATACTTCCTAGTTCGTTCCATGTAGAACACCCTGTAGTTGTTTAAAGTTTGTAAATGATCTACAATAACTCTGCAAAATTTACTGCAATTCTACGAGTACAAAAATAATTAAAACTCTTAAATAATTATGATTATACAAATATTCTAAACAATATGTAAAAACTAAGTATTTAATACAGCGTTGGCGAAGACAGTCTGATTAACAATAGGTCTATTGTAAAATTTACAGAATGTACGGGAGTCATTTGACCATCCCGCTGTTGTGCGTCTCAATGCTAACGCCGCGCCGGCTCTTAAGGCTGCTCACGAAGAATAATGGCGTGTGGAATAAGCCGCGAAAGTTGTGGTGTCAATTCCACAAGTTTTTAAAACTGTTTTATCCACCTGCTTTTATCGACGTTTGCACACTTGCTGCACGAGGGCTTTTTATCAGTTAAAAAATTAATTGTGTTACCTCTGATTGATTCGGTCTTTTTAAGTAGGAAATTAAAGTTGCAGCTACGCACAGTTTTGGCTTGTCAAGCAAATAATTTAATACTATTTTAGGCTGTTGCAAGGATGGTGAGGACGTTTTTAATATCTCGAAAAATAGAATTTCGACCTTATCCCCTGACAACCAAATTATTAATTTTTATTTTTAGCAGCGTCTGTACTCGGTGTGCGGTATGGTAACTAATTTAAAATTAAGTTTTTCTAGCGATAAAGTCTGTAGTGGAAATAATTTTGATAGATACTTTAAGACTGGGTAGGGGTCACAAGTCGCTTTATATTTTGGAAAAGTAGGACGGAGTCGGAAAATACCCTTTAGAAATTTGTTCACTAATTTGTCAGTTGGTATCCTGAGAATTAAATTTATCGCTGACCTAACTGATTTTATTGTTGTGTAACTAGCACCATTTTTGTATTCAGAATTTAAAAAATATAAAAAGTTAGTTACGGATGGCATATTAAAACAATTTTTTTACAAAGACCACAAATTTTTGTATGTTGAATTATGTTGTGTAAGGGTTCTTTTACTCAGTGTTGAAATTATAATTAATGTGGCTTCGTCAGATGCGTTTCGTATTAAAAATGCCTCCCCGATAATTTTGTGGCAACCAGGGTAAGACGGACCCATAATGGACGACAATATGATCCTAAACAATATGATAATGATACTAAAAGGAGACAATAAAATTTCTTTTTTATGTTAAAAAAGTATTGAATCTCACATCTGTAATTCTTTGAAGATGGGATACGACGGTTGTGCCTCCCATTGTGGGACCACTAACACGCCTTTCGATTTTCTGTTATAATTTTATTTAATATTTCAGCACTAAGCACCAAGGGAAGGGAGGAAAGGCATAGAAATAAATCTCTGAGTTATAGTGAATGGGTCAACTATGATTGAATCAGGATCTTTTTTCCACGTTATATATCTGGCGCATTTAGCGTTTTGTTTCAAAGGTCTATATCTGGATGTCCAAATTTTATTTTTATTTGTTGCAATCCAAAATCGCTTAAACTATATTATGTTTCTATATGTTTCGAACTGGATTCAGTATCAGCTTCAATGTTTTGCCCTGATTCTATGTAACTGGCAAAAACCCACATATTTCGTGCCTGACACCATTGCCGAATATATATCGAGATAATTTCGCAAATTTTTTGTATTTAACACCCTCCCCCCCATCCGATTTATGTATGAGATGGCGGTAGTGTCATAAATTTTTAACAAAACTGAACAATTCTTTACCGAATATGCAAAACAATTCAATCCATTGATAGCAGATCAGAGATAACTCAATATAATTAATATGATGCTTTAATTCTCCGGTTTGATCCAAAACCCATGGGTTCTTTCCTCCTTACAATAATATACCCGATGCTAATCGGGATGCATCCGAATATATTTCAAATTCATAGATTTTTGGACACCAGGAAATGTCCTCACAGATCTCGCTATTTATCCGAATTGGACCCTTATATTTTCTTTGACCTTTGGACATTTGTTTTCCCCTTCGCTGTTTTTTAACGCTAAATATTTATATCTTTGCAAACGTTTTGTGTATAACCGCCCATAACGTACATATGGATAAAGAAATATCAATTGACCTACAATGTTTTTAAAATTTTCTAAACCTGAGAAATTTGATCATGAGGAATACCTAGTCATGGTTAAAGTGTGACTTGAAAAAAACCCAAAAATGTTCTGCTCGGATCTAATTGACTTTTACTATAATTGATTATCAAACCTAATTATTGTACTTTTAAGGGAAATAGTCATCCTTACGTTTTTACTATAAGTTTTTTTAAGTCCCGATAGTAAAAAATCATCGAGGTAATTTATTGAGAGGAATGGCATTGATCTTGATGCTTTAAAATGGGTTTTAAAATTTTGATAAACAAGCAAGGGGCTGTACAATGTACATATACCAAAGGGGATACATAAAAATTCGTATATGTTCCTCAAAAATAAATCTAAAATATTGTTTATGTTCTTTAGCTACTAGCATAATAAAATATGCATTTTTTAAGTCTATATATGCCATATACAGCTCTTTAAGGATACTATATTTACTGATCTGAAATTCTCCAACTTGAAATATGGGGGTGATAAAAAGTTATTACTGTTTCAGATTGAGAACGAACCTAAAACTTTTGTCTGGTTTTGAAACAAAAAAATAAGATGAGGTAAACTGTCTTTTGGTAGGTTTGCATTTTTGTATGGCGCTAAGTGATAATAGTTTCATAATGGCAATCTTATATTCAGGCAATAAGAGACTTGGTTTAGGAATTTTACGTTTATATGGAGTACTATCAAAAGGAATGTAATTTTTCACTTACGCAATCTATTATGTAAGAATCTGAAATAAGTTGCTTCAACTTCTTAACAAAATTCCTAAGCCGTCCTGCGTAAGAATGTTCTACCTTTAATAGCGATGTTTGCGGTTTGATTGAGCCTGCTTCCTTGTTGATTTCTGCTCTGCTTCCCGTCGTGACTGACTCTTTGTATGCGGTTGTACTCCTGAGACGAATTGAAGCGAGTCCGAGAGAATGGGCGTTCCTTGTTGAAATAGGCCCTTGGAGATTTATTAGGCAGTTCTGCTTTAAGTGTCGCCTTTTATTCCTTACTTGATTTTTTAATGTTAGCTGTTGTTTTACATTGTTCCGAAAAATCTGCACTGAAGAGAAAACTGTCAACTGACCAATTCTTTGATATCTGTTGCATGGAAATATCCAACTTCGGGTACATCAGATGACGATGAGAGATATGAGAGAGTTATATATTTGGCCGAGCAACCATTTAGTAGATTATTTCCACTTGCATCTCGTCCTCTAACATTTTATTCAAGGAGACACCAAGAGCGGGCAACCCTATTACCAATTCAGTCTGAATATGAGCCAAAACAGCGTCCTTCATTAATTCAGTCGGCGATACTAATAACCAAAGTTCTGGATTAATTTTGGGTCCATTTAGATCAGGGCAGTTATCCGGGATCCCCCATTTATTTTTTAGTTCATCCTTTGTTTCAGAAATTGATCCATTTTTTAAATAACTTGGCTAGCGGGAAACTAAATCTGTATTGAGAGGTACCTGTGAGGCCACTGGTAGTAAGACCAACACTCAAAATAATAAATCTAATAAGTCTAAATATCCTGGCTGATTTGTTTCATAATGACTGCTTTCAAGCTCAGAACATTTCTCAGAACTCAGAACACTACTCGTTTCATCGCTTAAAATATAGAAAGGGAAGATTTATTTTAATTTACCCTCTAAATAGAAACGAATTATAGGGAGAAATGGCGAGCGAAAATATTGTATGAGTGCTAAGGAAACGAATAAGTGACCCTATATTTTTAGCATGCCTTCAATAGCGAATAAAGTATTAGTATTATCTGTTAAAAAATTACATGATTAAATGTCATGCATGTTATGCATTTTCATCAACATCAAATATTCCTCCACACTGCACTGGAATGTCAAAGGGCGGAGAATATGTCGCCCTGTTAATTTGTTCTCATCAGTGCAGGTTCTTATTAAAAAGAACCTGCACTTCTTATTATTATCCTAAGGCATCTGGAGTCAATCTACCCTGATTGACTCACTTAAGGGCGGATGAGTAATGCTTTCATATCTACAGATGTCAACCGATGCATTATCAGCAGATATCATATTTCTAGACGAATCGGAGATTGCAGTTATAGGGATCGAATCAACCATTGCATGTGATCAATCACGATTTTCATTATTAATTATTTTTCAAGGTGGTATAAGAGTATAATAAAATTTATACCACGACCGTTTGCCGCGGTAGTGTTGACAAAGTCGAAGCGTGTCGTGTCCAATAGTTTTTAAACTAATTTACCATAGGTACTTAGAAGTTGATCAATCCATAATTATTTGTGAATGTTACGCCACCACTCCTTTAATGCATTGGCTGCGCATGATTGATATTATACCCGTCATGCGCTATAGCTAGCATATATGTGCGCTTGACTGAAAATCCGTCATGTGCATATAATATGTGCATATAATAATTGGTGCATATGATATGTGCGGATAATAATATGCGCATATAATAATGTGCGTATAATAATATCTTCATATAATCCGTCACGTATGCATAATATAATAAAAACAAATAACAAAACTATGTTAGCACCAGCGTGTGTAGGCTTTTCATAGAGTAGCAGTGAACGTGTTAATGGTGTTTCTCAGTATATTAAGACCAAATTGACCAAGGAAGTTATAGTACATGAGTATATTTATTTTCCTACCCAGACATTGAATAGTATGTAATATTTCCTCGGTTCGGTAATTCTTTAGTCGGTACAGAGCACTTGTTCAAAATTTATATCAAAGGATATCGCAATACACACAACAAAACTCCTGTAGATGTTGTATTCGATACAAACAGTGTTTGGGATAGGTCTGATTTATTTATATAATAAAATCGAGTCTACTAAAAAGACACGGTCTGCAGACGCCGCCGTAGATCAGCGTGAATCTCATGTGAAGAGGCCATAAATTATTGAAGTAATATGAGTTTTATTTGTGAGAGAGTGTATAGTAAGATATTCGAGGGCCGCATCACACCTCACAGAAATTGATAGTACGTCACGACATGCACGGCAGCCTTAGATCAATCAAGCGCAACCCGGAGAGCGTGCTCTGAGAACGCTATTCCAAGGATATGCGTGCCTGAAAACCTCGCCCAAATGCGTGTTGGCTGCCTTCCCCGACGTCGAACTCAGGGGTGGATCCGGAAAATTTCGCGGGGCGTTCCTCGTCTACCCCAAAGTGGTTTTTTATTGCATTCAAGGAAACCTATTCCATTTGTGTATTAATGTAAACGACTTATACTATGTTTACACAACACGAGCCTTGATAAAGTGAACTAGTATAATATTTAGCTGAATTGAGGAATTGAAACTTTCAACAATTTGAGTGTAATAGGTTTTTTTTGCATGTCAACAGTAACTTTATTTTTATTGTCTGCAGATAAATCCATTGCAGTTGGCGATCCGCACAACATAAGGTTACAATGACTTTTTACATAACAGCGGCGTCATCTAAGCTCCGCCCTATCCGCCATGTTGCATCAAAATTCAAGAGGGTGCTATATATATATATATATTTATTTATTATTAAGGATACTTTAAGAAATTTTTGTACAAGAGCCAAAATGAATGTCAATAATGAAATTGCTATTTATCACTTTTCACATAGTATCAATTTATAAAATACTAGCTGACCCGGCGGACTTTGTTCCGCCTTAGAGGCAATAAATAAGCAGATTTTGGATTTTATTAAGTTCAATTTTTTATTCGGAAATACAAATAAAAAAATCAAGTATTTTAATGGTTTCACTCTTCAGTTAAGCACCTTGTGATACACGGCATTTTTTGTTTCATTATCAGGCGCAAGAACAAACTACATATATGGTCTTCCGACCCGTCAACATGCCACATATAAATGACCGTCAGAAAAACATGGATTTTCCAAATTCAGACCACAAACTTTCAAGGATTTGTGATTTGTTAATGGTCATGGCGAATGCAAGACGGATCGGACGAAGTCTTTTACACTCAAACGGCATATCGGTTGGGATCATCGGGATCCTCGGAATGAGAACTTCCTTACCTTCGAATTTTCCTTTGAGTATCGTCGCGTAAATCACATTGTTCATCAATGTACTTACCACCAAACGCCTATCGTTGCACAGTTTCGGTTGGTTTATGTTTCGAAGCATGATTACTACGGAACTTTTAGGCTTAAATTGTGCGGTGGTAAGCCAGGCACATCCAAGGAGTTTAAAAATTTAATTGGATAATTGGTGGCTTCATCATCATTCGTTACACAATCAATAGATTTTAATGAATGCATTGTTCCAATGATCTGATTCTGAATTATGTAGTTTAGGTCATCTACATCTTTATTCTTAGCCGCTAAAATTGCTTGCTTACTCAACCATTCATTATTTTTGTAGTTAGTAATGATGTTTGGGAATATTTTGTTGATAAGTTCCTCTTTCGATGAGACAAAGGTACAGAAATTCTGAGGAAATGAAATCAATCTGCTCGATTCGTCGACAGGAACTCGACCATTACCGATAGTCAGCAATTGCTCAGAGAATACTTCAGCAGATGTATCATTAAGGAATGCAACTCTCATGTTTATTGTCTCAAGTTTCTTCACATATCGCCATAGATTCGTTGACTTGAGTCAAGCGTTTATTTCGTCGGCAGCCGTTGATCTTGGAGTGTTTCACTATCAGTGTTTGGCGGAAATCGCCAGACAGTAAATGGCAATAATGGCAATTTCACTTTCCCACTAAGGCAGCACAATCCGGGCGTTTCTCCGGAAAACTTCAATGCGCCACAATACTCGCAAACAACGTCCATTAGCCCAATGCAAACGCTAGGATGCAAGCAGTAATCAGTGCTGCAATTATATCGAAACGCTGCTTGATTCAAATCAGCACTTGATAAATCTCTTCTTGTGCGTCTAAAATTATCTACTTGTTGATCTCTGTTGTTCGCTCGACGATTTCGCATTGACAACCGAACCGTTTCACGGACTGCCTCGCTTTGCTCTTGTGATTGAGAAGCACGAAGTGGAGCCATACTAACGCGGCGCTCTTCACGGGCAATTTCTTGTTCTTCTTCAGTCCTTTCATTGGCAATGTTTCGTATCCTTCTTGCATTACGGCTTTGTCGGGAAAGATTCGATCGTCTTGGTCGCGACATTGTTAATGATGATTCAAAGAGAATACAAATTACTGATGATTATTGTTTTATACCTAACCTAACCATACTTAACCATAGACAAAATTACGTTTAGCTGTCATTTGCGTTTTGTTATTTCATGTCAGATGCGTTTTTGTTATACCACGTTTTATAGTGACTTGTATTCTCTTGGACGTTTTATATCACGTCACACGGGAACGCGGTCGAACGGGATAAAAAGTTACATCATTTTACAGAAATAACCAAATACAGAAACAATGCATAAAACACAATGGTTAATACAAACCAAATTCAATAAAATATGGCGGCGAAAACCACGTGATATTGCCATCCAATCAAAAATAAAACACTGTATTGTCACAGCTGTCTTGTATAAAATCACTGAGAAGGTGGCGTTTTATTAAATTTACTGAGTTAGTAAAATGAGAACAGGAAATAATTTCTCCGTTTTGGGAAACATCTGATCCAAAAATAGAGTTCACAGTATCATTCTGACTTAGCAGACACAGTAGCTTTAACACTTGGTCAACAAAATTAAATAAGCCTTAGATTTTTTAGAAATTTCAGCGAATACTATAACTTTATACTATAACTTGTTATATTGTAAAACCACATTGTATTATCTCCAACCAAAATAATATTGTCAATTATAACATTCCAACGCATACAGGAAACAATTATTAATCTTCAACACGTTACTGAACCTGAGATTGTTACTTATAAAAACTTGAAAAATTTAAATTCATTAGGACTAAGGTGATAAAAAATGTGCTAATCTCATAGCAAAACCATTATGCAATATTACAGACCAATGTTTTGCCGAAGGTCACTTTCCTGACTTTAAATTATCTGATTGATTAAAAATATCTAAAATAATATGTCTTTTTATGAAAGGTACTGTAAATTGTACTATTCTCCGAAATAATCGAGAAATTGCTTGCAACAAGAATTATAGATTTTCTAGAATAAAATAATATCTATCGTATCACCGAACCAACATGATTTCAGATCACTCTGCTATGACAGCACTATTAAACTTTGTAATTTTTTTGAAGAAAGAAAACAATTTGTTGAATATTATGATAAGTTCACATGAATTGAGTGTTACCATAGGAGTACCCCAAGGCAATGTACTGATCTCTTATTTTAATTCTATACGAATAACATTGAAGATTATATTGTATCTACTTTCTATTGTGCTCTTGCAGATGATACATCCATAGCAATATATAATCAGAATATAAACGAAACATCTCAACACGTACAAGGTAAGCTACTATATATTTCCAAATTAATACTTGAATTCAAAATGTTTGTCTATGAATCAAGATAAGACTTTTTCCTTACGGCTTCACCATATTGGAGCCAATTGCAATTATAGTCCTCTTATTAAAATATAATATTAAATCAATTATTCAAGTAGACACTTACAAGCTTCTTTGTATTCATATTCATATGTCTTTAAATTGGAAAGATCATATTGACACTGTACGCAAAATACGTGCAAACCTGCTCGTACAGATGAAATTTTAATTCCCGAACAACTAATATTTTTATTAGTGATCACTCACTAACCGAATCTATAAAAGCTTCACGCGTATGCCCACTATAAGATTAATTTGTTTATAAAATTTTGAATAAGTCCGGAATTTTGATTTACGTCCTCAAGTTTTTTGGTATGGTGTTTAAACGAATTTTCTGAACAATTTTGTTTCATAGGAGGTTATTTAGATATGATATTCTGTGAAAGTGAAGAGCTGTCACACCGTTACAACCTACTGGATTGTTTTTAAACGTATAAAGTTCAGTTTTCTTGATCCCTACCCTGAAAGTGCACGCTTTCGTATCCTCCTATCGTCCCCGAAACAGCGTCTTTTGTGGCCGCTCTGAATCTGGGCGGACTGTAGCCTAGTACTTCTGGCCTAGTACTGTAATATAATATTTTTTCTCATAAAATATAAAATCGGTGAGAATTAGAAAAAATCTTCTATGAAACACGCTGGGAAACACTATTTTGTGTAACTCGCATCCTTTTGAGGAACTCGCTAGCACTCGTTTCGCAGAAATCTGCTGGTTACACAAAATAGTACTTTTCCCAACTTGGTTACATAAATAGCTATTTTGACTTGGATTATTGTTTTTTTTTAGACAGCTTCAATATGACATATTATATGACAGAAATTACAAACTCGATACTTGTGTCTACAAGTCGAACGTTAATGTCCTGTTTTTTCACAAGCGATACACACGTTTTCGCTTTGTTTCCCGGAAGAAACTTACTACTAGTAGAGGCTTTATTATGATTATAGTATTATGGAATGGTTGGTTTGTTGCATTGCGAGGATTTTAGTGTTAATGTGTGACATAGGTACTTAGTGGTAATGTATATTTTTATTTTTAAGTACTTAAAATTTTTAAGTGCTTAACACGTTAAGGTCTACCATATTATAGGCCAAGCTACAGAGGTTTTTTAGAGTATGAAAAAATAATAAGTAACAAACTGCAGGGTTTTGAAGTATAATACATAGTACTGGATAGGGCTGGAACCTTTGATGTAACTATAACACTCTGAGTATCATCCGGATCATCCGGAGACGATTAAAACTAATCTTATACTAAAAATCTACCCTATTTATACTATTTATGGTGAAATCA